>JAWLRI010000673.1:10792024-10809958 GCA_034781795.1 Crypturellus tataupa
TTGTCCAGGAGGATGTTGTGAGGGACGGTGTCAAAAGCCTTGGTGAAATCCAGGTAGATGACAACTATCTCTCTCCCCTCATCTATCCAGCTGGTCATCCCATCATAGAAGGCTATCAGGTTAGTCCAGCATGATTTTCCTTTCGTGAATCCGTGCTGGCTACCCCTGAGCACCTTGTCCTCCATATACCTGCAGACAACGGCCAGTGTGAACTGTTCCATCACTTTTCCCGGGATGGAGGTGAGACTGACTGGCCTTTAGTTGTCCGGATCTTCCTTATTGCCTTTTTTGAAGACTGATCTGACATTGGCCTTCTTCCATTCCTCCAGCACCTCACCCTTTCTCCAGGATCTTTCAAAGATGATGGAGAGTGGCTTGGCTATGACATGGTTAGTATGATACTTATTCATACTTTTTAATGCCATGTCAGACTGTCAATGGCACCCCCAAACTGAAACTGATTTAAGAAGTAATGCCAACATTATTAGCTCTGCTATAACTTCTCCTTCTGTAGGAATTTCATTGCAAGAGCTCCCAAGTGATATGTCTGGAAAATCTTCATAAGATTTTCGTCTGCTGTTAGAATATACAGTACAACTTCAGCCTTAGAAAGTATTGGGAATTAGATGTCTTGTAATGTATTTACAAAAGGAGGCAAATTGGTTTCTTTGGAGACCCATAATTCAGGCATTTCCTGAATCTGCAGTGGTTGATTTTGCACTCAAAATAGTCTTTTAACAAGTATTTGTGTATTTGATATTACAGATGGGTTTATGTAGGGATGTATTGAATAAATTCTTGAAACCTAGTTTAAAAGAGGGTTAATAACACTTTGGAAGTGAGCACTCAGAAAACTTGATTTTCCAATATCGGTATTAGTCTGTGTATTTTCTATTTATATTGAATTGTGGGCCAGCTGTCCAGGCAATATTTTGTTTGAAAGAGTCAAGAAACATAAGCTATATAGCAACCTGTAAGATCTGATCTTTAATTTAACAGGAGGAAAAGGCAGAAAAGGCTGTAAGTCTGCTCTTTGAATCTATTTGATGCCTCTGATGCCACTTTTCCAGGGGTATCCCTTAGCCTGCTAAGCCATTTTCTTTCCCATAGCATAAGGTCTTTAGCAAATACAATTCTGGTGTTAATATTTTTGCTAAATTGTTTGTTTTTAGTAGAAAAACTGTCCTGCATTTTCAGAAAACCATTTAGGATGAGAGCAAGCAGGCAGCAACTATCTGTGTGGGCACCTTCCTGACCTTAAAGAGGCTTAGAAGAGAATAGATACAATTCTAATCCTGTTCTACAATACACTTATCTTCAAAGCTCAAGAGAACATTTAAAAGTTAAGTGCTCATCTGCTCAGTCCTGAGGGCTATTTGGTATTATTTGTGTTTTGGAAATGAGATGCGTAGGGATTTTTACAAGTGTTTAACCGAGATAAATGTGGTCACTCAAAAATCTCATCAAAGTAAGGCACAAATTGTACACTGAGTTTAAACCTTAAATTTTATGTTTCAGATTACCATAACTGAATTTCATGTCTTAAACATTAGCGTGAAGTACACGTGAATCAATTCACCAGTTAATGAAATATAACTGCTGGTTATTGGTGAAAACATAAACCAGTGGGGCACAGGGAGAGCATCTGAGACTAGATGGAAAAATAGCTTGTTTACTTGAGCAGTATATAACCATGTTGACTGGTAGCATATCTTAATCTTAATATAAGCAAAGCCGTGGAAACATGGACATCAATCTCTCATTGGGTATCATGGTTCCTGAGTGAAGCCATGATTTTGTGAGCTTCAGTGCAGGCTGTATTTCTGCACTTGAATTAATTGACTAGGTCTGTGTGAACCTTCCTTCTTCTCAGTTAAACAGCTCTGTAAGTAGCTCATAGTCTCAGTTCTTCATTTTAGGCAAAGACTACCTTGGGTATTTTAGTATCAGTTCATGTTTTCTTCCAATATCTTTAAAAACACAATGATGAAACATTCATTTGTATCAGTGAACAAGGAAGAATGGCATCTACTGAACTGTACTAAAGGTGATTAGGCAGTCAGGTGCTTTTAATAACCGTTTCCATTTCAAGAAATGACCATGCGTTATTCTGCTTAGCTTGAAAATTGGAAGAGGTTCAAACCTAGCAAAATGTTTGCTTTCCCACAAGTTGGTCATAAATTTCAATGAAATGAACAACAAGCTACAGACTTTGCAATAGTTGATTTACAGCAGAGGACAACAATGACTCATGAAACAGAGGCTGTTAAAATTGATTTTGCATACAGCATTAACTGTATTGTTATTAAACTGGAAAAAGCTGATTAAATGGCTTGTAGAAGGCCTCATGAATGACTTGCATTCTAGAGTTACTCAATTCTTTTTAAAGGGAAATGAATATACAAAAATACATAAGAGATTATTTTGTAAATTAAAAGAAAACACAGTATCAGAGATCCCACAGCTAACAGAGTTCTTAAGGAACATTCTCGATGCAAAATACGGGAAAATGAAAAACTAGAAAAATCCATTCATTCTGGCATAGAGAATTTTGGCAGATGGCATCTTAGTGGTTAAGCTGATTCAGTTACCTGTCATTAAGATACACTAGATTTTCGTGACCCTTTCTTTCACAGTTTTGATTCCTCCTGGCTATTTCTTATTTCATCAATTTTCTGAAAGCAGCACAGGAATATAGGTTTAATGAAATCAAAGAAGGCTAAAGTTACATATTACACCTTGTGTGAAGCTTTAATTAAGGGTAGTTGGTAACTGTGCCCATTAAAAGGGATTACAAGGAACAACAAAGCCAAAAATAAGATGGATCTGGTGGAAATATACACTTCACAGAATAGTTCAACATGGTCTTAGACTGCTTGGTCTGTTCCTAATCATTATAGAAGAATTTTTGCTGGTTCTTGGTTTCTTAGTTACAAGAGCAAGGTTTCTATTCCTTCCCAAGGTAAAGGTCTGGATCCATTCATTCCTTGGTTCTAGATTTGTCTGCTCCTGGAAATTGATAATATGTAAGTTAGGATTATAGTGGAATAATCTGCTTGATCTTGTACTTTAATGTGCTGCTGTATGACATGAGAAGATGTTAAATCATAGAACAAATATTTGAAGAATGTACAATTGGAAGTATCTTTCTGGGATATTGCATCCTGCCTTCTGCAACATCATGCAACTTGCTTTTAAGAATTTTCTTGCTCTGCACAGCTCCTGTCAGAAAGCTGCCTTTGAATCAAACTCTAAAAATTAAAAGCTTTCTTGTAATTTCCAGCTCCCTAATGTATGCCTGATAAGTGTTTTTGTAATGTTATATTCCTTTTTAACATTGTTTTCAAAGACATGTAGACTTATGTGTTTATGCTTTCTGTTTTCAAATGCTGCACAATTGAAAAATAAATAAATAGGGTAATGGGGAGAGATCTCAAGGACAGCAAATTCCTATGAGCAATAGTGTGCTAGTGGTGGGAAACCCCTGCCACTAGAGCAGTGTGGAAGTAGTTCAGCTCTTACGTGTTTGGCAGCAACCAGTTGGTTGTTACAGCATGTCTGCATGAATCCTAACATACTGCTTTTTTTCCCTCACTAGCAGCACAAATGTAAATAAAACATGTAGGACACCACTGCAGGGAACCACCATGATGTGGAATATGGGAGGTAGCAGAAAGGGTGCAGAGACAGGAAGAAGTAGAAAGATTGTAGAAAGCTGAGTGGAAGAGGTAATACAAGGGAAACAGAGGTGAGGGTATAGAGGGTATACTTATGAAGGTATAGGTGGTACCAAGTATTGCAGAAGGGATGTGGAAGATGAACCTGCAGTAGACTGTGTTTCAGTAGCTCGCTTGCTCCTGCATCCTGTGCATCTTAAAAAGTGTTCAAAGCTTACATAATCAATATACGGCAATCATTTCGGTCTATGGCTTGTTTTTCTACGCTCAAAACAAAATGGTTTTACGTTCTCTAGTAAGGTTTATAGGGCAGCAGGGAAGGTGGGAGATTTCCCTTTTTTGGAACTGGCATGATAGTGGTTGTGGTGTTATCCAGGGTAACCTGAGATGGGAGTGGGAGCAGATGTGTTTCAGGCAGAGGTTCCCAGGCTGTGGACACCAGCCAAAAGGTGGAAAGGGGTAAAGATGGTTTCCTATAAAACTCCTCATAATCTGAATTCTTACATACACAAAAAAGTACACTCAGCGTGCAGGATAATACTGATGCTCAGGCAAGGTCCCTCTGTTCTGGTTTCATTGGCAGCTTTTCTTGCAGAGCACTTTGAGGTCTAATTTTCATGGCTGTTTTCTGCTAATATGTTGGGGCATGTCTCCCCACATCTTTTGCCTTTCCTTTCTTTCAGGCTCAAAACTTCAGCAGTTTAGGCAGAGATCGGTCATGAGAGGTTACTAGTGGGCACATGAAAAAAGTAGCATAGGAATCTCCTATTGCTCTTAATGGAAATGGTACCCACAGCAGTACAGTTCCATGCTATAACTGTACAGTTGCTTTCAAGATTATTTATTTATATGCAAAACATGTAAAATAATCACATGCGTATTTCTTCATATTCTAGGTGCCTGATTTTGTGTTAGGGCTACACTAGACTTTAAAATTAAGACCTTAAAGTAAACACTCAACACCAAGCATGTGGAAGTGCTTCTGCTGGAAAGGAGAGATATCTATACCCATCAGTATCTGTAACTATAAATATATCAGTTTCAGGAGATTTCTCGTAATAGCTAGGCACTAGTCTGTACACATTGAGACAGATACTTTTGCTCTTTAGGCTAGTGTCACAAAATACTGCTAATTTGAACTAAATATGACCATTTCGTTTACTAATTCTTTTCTTGAAGTCAAAAATGCTCAGTTTAGTTTGATCACACATATGAGACCAGTTACTCAGGAAGGTTGGACTCAGACCTGAGAACTAAATTAAGCCTACCAGACAGATCCTCACTGAAATACATACTTACCCATCCTCACAAGTGCAGCCGCTTCCCTGCACAAAAACATAAGGACACTTAAGGGAATATGGACTATTCTATGCAGTGTAATTTAACAACACAATCTCCATTAGCTTTAATGAGAGTTGCACGATTAAATCTTCATACAACGTGCTAAAAATTACTCTTCCAATTTAGTGCATAAAATAATAGCTCCACTTCAAAATGTGAAAGGGTATGGTAGATGAATCATTTTTGGAAAATGTATATGCCTCAGGTTGATTAGATACTTAAGGAGGGGAGAACAAGTTAAATGTGTACTATAAATCTTGTTGAATTAGACAGAACAAAACAGAAGGTATGGTTGTCATTCTTCACTGTGAATCAGGTAAATACTCGATTGTCTGTATTTCAACAATGTATATGAAAGCTTATCTAACGAAGATATTAAACACTTTTCTACCAATTAAATATACAATATAAAAGCCTTAAGCATCATAAAAGGCTTCCTCACAGCCAGTAATCTTCACAGGAAAGCAAAACCAAATAACGTGTCTCATTACAATCACCTTCGCTAAAAGAAACATTGGGGTCTGCTCAGTGGAGACATAAATGTAGGCAATTTGGACAAGTTGTGGAGAGGGAATGAATTCCCATATTGATAAATCATCATTAAGAACCTTATGAACAGCCGTGGAAACTGAAAGCTTAAAACAGTGTTTGAAGTCTCTTCGGAAACAAGTGCAGACTGTGGGTCACTAGTAAAGTTGACTCAAAGTAAGATATTCTTCTCTAACAGCATACTGTGGAAAATCTGTGGAATCCTTCATTTCTTGACAACTGGGTTTCAAATACAGGAAGCAATCACTGTTATTGATGTTTTTAATGCAATACTCAATACCACATGCAATTGTATATCAGGCTGAGTGTTTCACTTAGTGCATATCAGCAATAAGCAGCTTCTCACATATGTTCTATTTATAGATACAGCCAAGTGTATGGCCAAGTGTACACTTACAGTGTTTCACTGTCCTACAAAGTTAATTGTAGTTTATGTGATTATAAATAGTCGTAGCTCTTTGTCATGGGCTAGGTTTTAAAGCCTCATACGGAGAAAAGAAGTGGAAAGATTAGACTCAGTAGATGAACAAGCAAAATGAGGTTTTTGTTCTGAGAAAGACTAACAATCTCACTTTCAAAACTTTTAAAAGCACTATGAGAAAAAGTTAGATCCATTTTATGACTACGTCACATAAAAGCTTGGCCTTGATTACCCAAATAACGTAGAGAAAGCACATTGTAGAGAGAGAGCATATAGTAGACAGCTGATGTGCAAATGTAAATGTAAAATAAGAACACGATAAAAAGGTTTTAGGAATGATTCCTTAGACTAAATTCTAAGGCTTGCAAAGTCCTGCAATTTCCCCTTAAAAACAGAGGTGAAAAGAGAAGTAGCCAAATCTGAAACATACAGAATTAAATTATGATCATCATCATGGAAATGACACATACCTGAACAGTCATCTTCAGCATTTCTCTTCTCCAAGATAAGCTCTGTTTTGTCCTCTGCTCCCTCTCTTATTCACTGTTCTTACATTCTTTCACAGTCATTAGAAGCAAACGTCTCGTGAAGTTATAAGAAAAAGTACATTTTTCAGAACCAATATATTCTTTTATACAACATAAAGATAACTGCTTTGGTCGTCTGAAACTCAAGGAATAAATACGCCTTCCTGATGTATGTAGCAGGGTGTTTTGCCTCCTGGAACCTATGAGCCACCTGTTGTAGTGGGATTGTCTGGCTCCCTGTGCTGAGATGTCCCTTTCCAACAGCATCAGCAGCAAGTTTAGCACTTCAGCTTGAAAATGGGGCTAAATGAGGCCAAGCAGTGATTAACAGGCATGAAATATGGACAGTATTATTGTTTTCATGCTGTCCTGTGAGATTTCTGAGCTGAAATACAGACCATAAATACAGCCAATGCACATTTTTGCACTGAGTCTCTCATTTGCATTAGGATCCAAGAAACTGCTCCTTTCGGATTCCTCTGTAAGTCCTCCAACTTTTGCAATGTAGTAGATCATTCTGAGATGAGTCTAAATGAGGTTAAGTGGCCAAAAAGTGTACAACAGAGGCAAACTTCAGGAAAGAGAAGTAAGTAATCACAATAAATGACTTTAAAATGAAGAATGCAGCCCAAACCAGCAAGGGTCACTGCAGGTAACTTGGATGAGAACTGATGATAGACTCAATATGAGAGATTTTCTCAGGAACTCATCTGGTGCCAAATGCAAGTAAGAAACTGATAAAATTGGATGCCAAAAATGGACTTTGGAACCATTTCAGAAGAGGATGCAGAATTTAAAGATCATTGGAAATATATCTGTAGTGGAGAAATGGAATTATGCCAACTGAAATAAAAATTCTGAGAAGTTTAAATTAGAAGAACAGATATAGGAAAGCATTTTCTTAGCTCAGTCTGTCTGATACTTTTTGCAGTATAATCAAGAATTCTGGAATGGGCTGATAACAGACACCCAGGAGCTGAAGGAACTGCTGCCATACCGCATTGTGGTCCATGGGAATGGAGACACTGGCTGGGCAAGAAGTTCAGCTTCAGAACCTGTGCTGTGCGCTGGGAGCCACAAGTGCCGTGTGGGACTCTGTATGGGAATCCCAACAGGGTGGCTTTGGAAGTTTGAACAGAAGTACTATTCAAAAATACTTGCAGGAAAATAGCACTTGAAAAGCTACTCACAGTGGATCACTCAGGGAAGAAGGCAATGAAATAAGTAGATAAGAAAGAAAATGTTCTCTTTTACACATAGCAACATGTGCAAAACGTGAGTCATTGCTGCCTGGTCTTTGATGTGACATTCTTATAGAAAAAAATAAAAAGATAGGAAAGCTAAGTGGAAAATGCTGATAAGATGCATTTTGTTCCACATTAGAACCAGAACAGTTTTCATGTGGGGTGAGGAGGTGGCAAGGAAATAATGGAAAAGAATAGTTTTTTAAATGATTCTCCAGAGACTTGTTCATTGCTGTTTGGATTCCTACATCATGATTAAACAACTAATGGATGAATTTTAAGTTTGACTGCAGAGCTTAATGTTTTATCTAGTATTCTGCAGTCTTGCCTCAGACTCATGACTTTAGAGAATCCTTCTAACCTGGAGATCTTGTGATGGAATTAATTCTTAAAGTCACTAAATCTAATGCTTACTGAGCTATTTGAATTTATTTTTCCTGGATGCAAAACTATAAATTATTGGCCCTTTTCTTCAGCTGACTAATGTCTACTTTCATCCATCTCTTAACATAAGGGTAAATGTCTAAAAATACTTTTTTTTTTAAACAACATCCTTCAACTTCCACAGCCACTCCACCTCCCTGCTACATGACTTCATCAGAAACTGTTGTAGACTGCCTGGGAACAGCCAATATCTGCACATACTCCTTTGTGCTCTTACCTTTTGGGTGCGACTGAGACTATGGACTAATGGATTATTTACAGATACAGATAATGGGAAAGGAGGACCACCAGAAAAAATTGCTCAAACATCCTATCTAGTACACAGCGTAACAAAAAAGGTAGGCTAAATTTATACTAGGAAGGGAGTTAGATATAAGAAAAGGAGGAAAACAATACTAGAAAAAAAGAGTGACAAAAATGGTGGGTCAGAATTTCTTATATAATTATATTTTCTAATGAAGGAAACCAAGGATGGGATATATCCCATCTAACTTTAGCAACCTAAAGCTGCTCTGCATGAGTTATTTTCCCTCAGCAGTCAAAGGAGAGAAACTAGCATCTTCAGGAGGTATTTCATCCCATCATATAAAGATGGGCTTAAATCGGTGATCTGAGTCATCTTCTGGAAAAACTGTTCTTTATTTGATGATACCACTAGCAGACAACTCACTCAGACTAGATGTTACATGTTTTTTGATGTTTGAATGAAAGTAGGATGAATTATTCCCTTCGGCATTAGGCAATCAGGAAGTAAATGAAGCTATGCAAAAAATAGAAGTGAATAAAGAACAAGCAAGAGTATATTTTGAAATTGTACAAAATTACGAATCAGTTCTTTAGGTTGAAAGATAAACTCTCACATCTTAGAGGAGATAATTTCTTTATTGATAGGTTTATCATATCATATATTTAATATAACTGGGTGCCTACTTGCCGTGTCAATGGCAATGTTTTTTTTTTTTTTTCTAAGAACACAAGACAATTGCCCTGTCTAACTCAGTAGTCTCTCTGTGATGCAG
Source organism: Crypturellus tataupa (assembly GCA_034781795.1). Classification (NCBI taxonomy): domain Eukaryota; kingdom Metazoa; phylum Chordata; class Aves; order Tinamiformes; family Tinamidae; genus Crypturellus; species Crypturellus tataupa. Next base: position 10,801,247 of record JAWLRI010000673.1, read on the forward strand.
GTACTAAAAGATGTTACATAGGGACCCTATGCAAGCTTGGTCACCTTCTGTCCTTTACAGTAAAAAATGCTTTTTGTTTCCCCTATGTTAAAAATATGTATAATAGCTTTACATCATCTGTTTGAGTAAATCATTCTAATAGGATGTTCATGGCTATAATGAATTTCTGTTTATTATTTCACAGTCACTCTCTTGGGGCCAAACGATGAGTGTTTAGGTGGTAGTAAAGGCCCATAACTGTTTCTGGCACCCAGGACCATGATTATTACGGGCATATTCTGCTGACTGCAATAAAACAGAGCAGTAATTGCCTTAGGTGTTGGCTTGTGGCAGGTTCTCCCAGATTCATGGCACATTTCTGAAACAGCCAGGTAACCGTCTCCTGTCTAGCATCTTTTTTTCTAGATTTCACTTTCACCACTTTTTTAGGTGTCAAGCAGCTGACTGGGCGTCCACAACTACATCACATGCCCTGCGACTATTTTGTGAGATGAGAATAACACAATGCTGAGATTTGGAACAAATGTCCTAACATATTATTCTCAAACCTGTTGGAATTTGAAACGGAAGCCACAATACAGAAGGAGATGGAAACAAAAAGCTCCTAGTACCTACCTTTTACTGGTATTTTGCTCAGGTGTCTGGAAAAACAATACTTTGCAAAACTTTACTCCAACTTCCTGCAGTGCCAGGACTCTCTGCCCCAGACCATACAAGTCTGCACTCACATACATGTAGACATACACATATGCCTACATGCTCTCCTGAAAAGCTATACTCTCATTCACTACCCCAACATGGGGCTGACATCAGTGAGATTTAGTAGTGCAGATACTTGCACCTGAGCCAGGACCACCAGTGTTAATCAGTCAAATAAGTGAACTCATCATTGTATTCAAATACCTCTGAGTTGGCCACAAGTCTGTTATGAACAGGGTATGTTGTCTGTTTCTTTAATAAGTGGAAATTTATAATGATTTTCTGAGAAGATTTTTTCTTAATCTTATATTTCTCAGTTGTAGTATTTCTCAGTATATGGGTATTTCTCAGTGTATTTCTCAGTTGTAGAAAGAATCTGTCTTATATTGAACATAGATTTATTAGGAGTATTATTTTTGTTAGAAACTAGTGTATTTACATTCTAAAGGCATCTTAGCATATCTTCTGGATGCTAAATGCTCAATTCAGGTGCAGATGTCTATCTCTTATTGCTTAATTTCATGTTGGTTGCTGTTTCTGCCACTGTGTCTGTGGTCCATTTACATACCTGCTTTCCAAGTGGGGAAAAAAGTCTTTTGAAAAGCACTCAGTCTGGAGCATCAAATCTTCAATGGTCTTCATACTTCCAGTTTTGTTCATACAACAGTTCACAGTGGGAATTTCCTTCATGCATCCCAGGTTAGGTTAAGTGAAACTATTGCTTGTGGGCAGGAGAGATTGACAACAGCATGCAAGGAAAAGCCCTAAAAGTCTGATCCTGCAGTCTTCTGTTCAGACCCTCAGTTTTGAACTACAGTAACCATTTTTATCCCATTATCCTGGCTTTTGGCTTTTCCTAAGGAGATATTTGCAATCATGCTAAAACTGAGCTATCTATGCACATTAATGATTAAGGGAGCTGAATACTACATAGAATTTACTTTAAATTTGGCTTGACTGATACAAGTAAGCTCCAGAAGGAAATTTCTCTCTGACAGTCACTCATCTGACCATCTGATGTTTATGTGAACTTTTCTGGACAAGCTTTTCTTGTCCAACTCGTCTGATAATTTAGGTGTCAAGCAATTGTAATAAATTCTGAGAGAAGTGACTCAAAGTTAGTGAGAGTTGTATAAGATATTATCAGATTTCCTTAGATGTGAGAAAGCCTTTAAAAGAAATATGTCACTACTGTCAAGCTAAATAACCATAAAGAAACAGTCATCAGATAAATATTCAGGAGACAAAAAGTAATTCTGGAATAAAATATCAGAAAATATCTCTTTACATGATTGCAACAAATCTGTTGTTCACAGTACTAGAAACCTCTCCTCTGAAGTCAATGATATTCTGCTGATATGGGAACCACAAAAATTATTGGCAATAATATTTTCCTTGTAGATAGATATGCTGTACTGGAAAATCTACTGATAATAAAGGTTTATCCTTCACAGAAGGGAACATTTTCTACTAGCAATATTAAACATTTTTGAAAAGGTTATTAGTGTAAGAGATAATTTAACAGAACATGATCTTCTCATTTTGTAAGAAGTAATAAAATATCTATTATCTATATTCAGAGTGCAACATTCTGCAACCAGACAGTTTTCCAGACAAGGGCAATCTATCATTATGGTCATCTATAAGTAGCAAATATTTCGTCCCCCTACTTTTCACAGTTTCATCGTATTTTCCTTTCTTGACCTGCTTGTTCACACCTGCCAGTCATACCAACTCTAACCTCTCTCCTTTAACCTAGTGCTGAAGTTTCTCCAAAGCTGGGATTGTGGAGGGAGTATACAGCTCCTGGAGTCTGGAGGGAGCTTGTAGGAAGGAAAAATCAAATAGAAAATCATCCCAAGAAAGATATAATAAATAAACCTGAGTAAACCAGGACCTACATGGAAGAAAAAAAGGCCTGCCCACCAAATTAAGCAATGTTTTTAAATCAAGATGTGCAATGGTAAAGTGACATCTGCCAACCTGCGAAACGGAAACAAGTTTAAATGAATGGACTTTAAATGAATAAATAAAACTGAAACAAGTCATAAATGAAAGGGGAGCAATGGACGAAGTGTAGCCTGACACATAGCAAAGATGGGTTACAGGTTAAAGACAATCTAGATATGGTCTGGTCTTCAGACTAAATAAGTGTTTTTTCGCCAATTTTCAATAAATGCAGGGACCTTGTGACAACAAAGGAGGTTGGTAAACAGAAATGAAGGTATGGCATAAGATGTTACCTCAACTGAGAAGGGAGTGAAAGTTACAGAACCTAATGTGCATGAGAGCTTTGGACTTTGAAATATCTGATACCTGAATCATAAGCCCAGAAGGAAGTGTTTAAAAACAACCGGCGAGCTTAGTGTAACATTATATGTTTGCAAATGACAAATAAAATATTTATATATTAGAAGGGGAAAGTATGGAGGAACAGGAGGAAAGGTTGGCCAGGGATGAAATGATCTGATTACTTGATCTGATTTCTTGACGTATTAAAGGATTTTCTGAGGCCAACCATTAGAGAACAAGGATCACCTGGCGAAGGTAAAGAGATGAAGGGATATAAGGATCACCTGGGGGATATTCAGAAGAAGAGAAGGAAGGAGAACAAGCTGTGGGGTTTGATAGGTTGTTGTCTGCTCTCTGCCTCCTTTCCCCCACAGGAAAGAGTATGAAGAGATGCAAATAATCATTATGCAACCAATCAGCCTGATCTCAATACAGTGCAAAGATTTAGAATGTATTTGGAAGGAGGATGGATAAAGGTATGCAAAATGAAGTAAAATACAAATGGGCAGATTAAATATATGCTATACAATACTGACCTTTGATGAAAAGAAAAATCTGTAGAAAAACAGTTTCTGGTTTTCAGTAAATGTCCAATATAAGTCACACAGAATTTTTTAGTTAAACTGGAGGAAATAGATGTGAAAACTTAGGAAAACTAAAGAATCTTGTTAGGGAATAAGGCAAATTAGTCTAGATTCGGCTATTAGTTGCTTTTGCTTGACTATCTCTTGTACCCGAGCTAATTTGCAGCTAGAATTTGCACAGCTGACTGCAGGCTAAATGTAATGAAAAGTACTCCCGAAGACTGCAGTGTAACTGCAGGTTTAGCAAAACAGAGGTTAAGAGCAAATATGTAAATATGGAAGGACTTTTAGGGAAAAGTATTTGTTTTACCTGAAAGAAAATGCTGGCACAGGAGTAACAGAGAATTAATTGGTAATGAATAGGTATCCAATTAGCAGCAGAGAATGTTTCTAAATAGAGAGAAAAAAGGTGTTGCCCTACTCAAACCATCCACATGAAGACTGGAACAAAAGTCCACCTAATATCAGTACAGGAGAGGTAGGTTGTCTGCCTCCAGGGGCCTGGACTCAGTGTGGGGAATACTTTCTAGTCTTGTGCTTCTTTCCGGCAGCTGCTGGTATACAGGAGACAATGTCATTTTTACTTATTTTTCTGTCTGCTGCCATACATGCCAAAGAAAGCATTTTGTCACCACACCAAGTCACACCTTTAAATCATGTCACAACACATCACTTCATTCTTTAGCCTTTTAGGTGCTTTCCAGTAATACCAACATACAGTTAGTTATTCTTTCAATATGACCTTCTGCTTTGTGCAGGCTATGATGTCAATACTTAACCCACGATGTCTAAGACATATGGTAGAATATTATTGCTCTGCAAGTGACCATCTGGGGGTTAAAAAGGCAAACATAATTCTCTCTTCTGCTGTGTGTAATGCATGCAACTCCCACTAACTTCTAGTTAAATGACTGCGGTGCGGTGGGAGTGCAGCACAGCAAGCAAACATTTATAAACAAAGGAAAAATTTCTGCCTAGCGTGTAACACAAGAATATGTCTCTAAAGGAGGGTTTCAGCCTTACCTCTGAAATTACCTTTGTGCTTTGCATGCAGCCATCTCAATGTGGAGAACAGACCATGATGCTTTCCAGTAGAAATAATAGAATTTCATAAGAACAGGCAGGTAGGACAAGCCCTATTTTGACATTTACATTACCGCATAAGCCTAAATCAGAGTGTTTTTTGATTAGAGTCTCCTGGGCTTGTTTTTTTAACTTCAGAACTCTTTATACGGCAGCAGTAGCAAAATAATATTTGTCATAGATAGGGCCCTGTTGTGGTAAGTATAGCGACACTAAAAAGCTAGACATAATTCCTTTCATGACAGCATTGTCATCTAATTACATTTTCATCAAATTAAAATAACTGAAAGTAAAAAGTCTCCTTTGTGTAGGCGACAAACTGTCCTTTGTGTTAACACTGGTTAACATCTTTGGCTCATTAAAATGTGCAAAACACACCCTACTCGCAAGCCCTTCTGATAAAGGGACCTTTTTATTCCAGTCTCTGTGTTAAAAGAGTGATTACTTCATGAAGAGCTGAAAGAATCATTTCAGAGATGCTACAAATGGTAGGACAGATGGATCATGGTCTATCCAAACATATTGAGGATGGAGAGGGGGAAAGATTAGAAAAGTATCAGAGTTTTGCTGGACTTAGTAATTTTGCAGAGACTGCTTAAAATAGGCAGGTTTTTTAGATCTTTCTGCACCTAACTACGCAATATGCTTTCCCACCTTACATTTACATCAAACTCTAGCTGCATAGGTAGTTTTTTTTAAACACTTTAGAGAACTCTGTGGTTAGCCAGAGCCATCCCTGATACACCTGTATCCCACTGAGTGGCATCTTCCCTGTATAACAGCTTGGTTCATCCATTCAGAGTACCAAAACAGTTCAGGAGTCTTCTTCCCCAGAGCAATAAACTCTATTTTATATAAACCAAAAAATTAAGAATGAACTTGAGGAAAGAAGCTACCAGAAAGAAGCTTTTTGTTCCATATCCCCAACATATAGAATATACAGCCTTATGCTCTGTCTGAAAAAATATCAGTACTGCTAGAATACAGGCTGAAAAGAACATTAGAAAACGTTACTCTGTGATTTCAGATCAATTAGAGCAATCAATCCCAGTGACGTACATCACTAAGAACCATCCAGATTCTCCAGAAAACTTCAAGTTTTAGTTGATTACAGCATAAAGGATTGGTAAAGGAAGATTAGATGCCTCAGAGGTTTGTTTCTGTTAAGCAGGCATGAAGTCTTATCTGAGGCATTTTGTTTCAGAAGCTGTTCAAGTGCACAGGAGCACAGATTTCTTCTCAAGTCATGTAATACTTTCTGATTTGGGTCAAGCTCAAATCAGTAGAAAAACAGTTTCTGGTAGGATTTAGCGTGTTATAATCCTACCCTAGGCAAAATAGACATTAAAAATAGAAACTGTGAGAGATAATAACAAAAGATTTTTAATCTTTATTTTTTTTTTTAAAGAAAGGAAGATATCTTTTGCTTGATTGTCATTGAAGTAAAACAATGAGGTTGTGTGAAGTTATCCTTTTATTATTATTATTTGCTTGATAACTCCTCCAAAGACAGACTATGATTACTGGGAAAACTGTCATTTTTTAAGAACTACCTTCCTCCTCTTCCACTGTCTAAAAAGCCTTTCTGATTAGCCACCATTTCACACTTGTAATCAATTTCTTATAATTTTTATTAATATTACAATTTGCAGTTCCATATCTCATATGATGGATCCATTTTGCCCATTTTTCGTTCCCTAGCGGTTACCAGAAATGGATGCTCATGAGGCAGTCATGAATGATATTTTCATCTGATGCTTTTTCAAGTTCTTGTCAGAATTTGACAACACACCTTCAAATATTATCAGACAAGGAATTTCTTGATCCTATTTCAGTTGATTTAGTTGATTTCAGAGAGCTCAATAGCTCTCTCTTCTGCACCCTTGTCAAACCCTTACTTAGGCACACATTGCATCAACTGCACCGTACAGCAAGGAGTCCCTCGAAACTACCATTTTGTTTTGAATTGAGCTGAATTTGAAGTCTCATTTCTTGTCTTGGCACAGACTAGGAAAGTTTTTCATGTTGACATCACTTTCATTTATCTACCCAAGCTAATCTCCATTTTTTTCATTTGTTTCTTGGCATTTCTAACTTTGTAGACCTCAGCCGTGTTCCTCCCTAAAGTCATGAATACTATGGGAAACCTAGTCAACCTCTGCAGAGCACCCACTTGCTGGGTGCTCCTTAGGTGCTCTGGCCATGCAGTGCTTTGTCGACTCTCTGATGTGCTTCTTGTCCCATGAATTTTAGTAAACTCAAAGGTTTTAGGTTTAGACTTAATTTTAGATTTAGACTTCACTCATACACTTGGATTCCCTTAGCTGCTTGTGCCTCAAACTCTTTTTTAACCTCCTTGATTATATTTTTAACCTGATCTGCAATCGGTTTTACAATTTATTCACAGTGAGGGAAAGGCCTTTCTATAAAAGTAAAGATTAGAGAATAAAAGATTGTGAAGAATTATGCTGAATTATGAAGAATTTATTGCTTTATTTATTGCTTTTAACATTTCTCTTGATGTTTTTGCTTTTATTTTGTCTGTATTTGTTTTAAAAACTAATTATTAAAAAGCAATTCTTTCTAATAAAATTGTAAAAAACTTACAGATCTGTTAGGAATAAATGGAAGCCATTGCCTTGTTCTGTTTGACCTAAAACCATCACAGTCCTACCTAGTCAGCACTGATTCTACCTTCAAAATCTCATCTCATTCTGTCACATAGAGCAAGAAAAAACTTAGAAAAGTCAGGAATTTGGAGCACTATGGACATAGCTGCTCAGTCTCTATCTGTTCCTCTATTTCAAATGAAGATAATATACACTTATTTCTTTAAATTGCTTTAACATTTGCAGTTAAAAGCATTTTTTTTTCAAAAATTTCATATTTTCAATCTTTGTTTTGCCTAAGGCAAGAGAGTCCCATATAGGAAGTGAGATGAGCTTTGTTTTAGTATAAAGCTACAAGGCTTATCAAGACTTTTACTGATGCAACTATCAGTTAAAGCAAACACTCCAAACAACATACTTACATAGGTATACAGTGTAGATGTAGATTATTCTTAAATAATACAGTTGTAGTGCAGAAAGATCATGTAATATTTTAATAAGCCCATAGTTGGAAACACTGGAGAAGAGATAGCAGAAAAATGCGATGGCTAAATCTGAGGCAAGACTTTGATTTTATGGAAAGCCATAAAATATGAAGAGCGTTATGTTAAAGCATTGCCACTAATCTAAATTGAAAAAGTGGTAGTTATGACCCATTCAAGGGATGTCATTGGCTTCCTTTTTTGGAGTCACATAAAAGCAAATGAGTATGACAAAATTAAAATGGGTTTGTCATGCTTCCACCCTCTTTTTTTTTTTTTTTTGTAAAGTCCTAAATATTACATCCTGGTGAATGAGAGAAAGGGAAGGTAGGGACTCTAAATAAAGCAATTTTTCAAGTTTGAAGACTTACTGAGTTTCTAGGGAAGGAAACACTTTGATTTTGTCTATCTGGGACTAATCCACGTGCTTAGGGGAGATAGTAATGTTGAGAGATGATTGAAAGTGCCGAAGGCTATAAAAAATGCTAGAGTGGATTAGCTTTAGAAGGAAATGAATACTCTATATTTGTACAATCTCCTTTATGGTAAGTCACATTTGCTGATTTAGAGCAGAGATTTATACCTATGGAAATAGATTTCTAAAATATGAGGAACCTTTTACCAGAAAATACTCATGTAACCCATTTTAATTTTATTTATTTCCCCTCTACATATTTTTTCATTGCTCCACATAAGAAAAGAGAATGCAGCACATGCCTTTCTACTGATGTAGAACATACTTTTTGGCCTAGGGAACATTTTCAATAAAATACACTGTTCTACTCAAACCTGTATGTTTCCCTACAAACATAAATGGGAATAATACATGACTCTTGTGTGATTTTTATCACACATTGGAAATGGCTTTGTGCATCATAGAGAAGTTTTTCTGAGGGAGAAGAGAATTTGAATCCGTACTAGAGACAGGCAAACTGCAATCTGACCCTGTAATCTGAATGTTGG
>JAWLRI010000673.1:10819401-10858883 GCA_034781795.1 Crypturellus tataupa
TACATTATCTTGAACAGTGATCTTTCTCCTCTTGAAGACATGAGAAGCAAAGTCCACATGATCTGGATCCTAAAGCCGTCTGGATGTGGTTGCAGGATCTCTTCCTCTTGAGAGCATTTTTATAGGATTGTTTTCTTTGTTACTTGTCTTCCACTTCTACAAGAGGTTGTGCTGTGTAAACAGGAACAAGAAGCACAATGTTTTAGCCATGGCTCAAAGTGGCACTTGGAGTTTCCTAGCTCTGAGGAAATGATGTGGGCTCAGAGAGCCGTTTCAATCCACCATTTTATTCTTGGTATGCCCCAGGAAATAAAAGCCAGCAATCCTCCTGATGGCACTTTGCCACTTTAAAAAACTTGTTGAGGATTACATGGGAAAAAGGTTTCTCACAGTTGTTTCTTAAAAATAATGGTATTTTTGAAAAGTTTGCTGCACAGGGTAAGAGTCATAAAAATACACAAAGTTATTTATTGCTAATTTGAAAGTGCTGTAATCACTATTTATTTTTAGGTTTACGCAGAAAGAGGTATTACAAATATTTAAATTGTTCATTTCTTTTTCAAATATTTGGGTATTTTCCCTAGATCAAATTTAATTATGTTTCTCAGGAAGAGTTTTCTTAAATAAACTGCTCGTCATATCTTTTTTCCTAATTGTAAAATTTTACAGTTATGTGTATTCAGGATTTTTATAAACTGTGTTCTAAAAGCTCCCATAGCATTTCAGTAAGACTTTTAAAAGCAAAAAGTAGCAAATAAGAAAAGAGAACAATCAGCTTTCTAAGTTTACTTATTCAGAGAAAGGCTCAGGCTACATTAGAAAATGAGAAATGAAGCAGAATACTTTCAGTGAAGCAAAAAACGGGGAAAGCTGACAGAAACATACACCTATTTTAATTACATCTCTGCTAGAAAGTCTTATGGAGGGTTGAGAGTGAGAATTATGGTCAAAACGAAAGGACAAAAGACCTTCCATTTCTGTTAGTCCAGTTGTTCAGGGCTGGGACTTGAGATGTAGAGCATGCGTTCTGATAAACATCTCTCTAAACTACAACAGCTCTAGCGGGAATGTGAAATGCATAACAACTTACAGCGTTCATCTAATTCTGGCTGAAACAGACTGAAGCTGAAGCTGTTAATACAACACCCAAAATAACTGCTGTCATCAAGATTATGATAGACTAGTATAATATCAAGACGGATCGCTTCTCAGCTGCAGAAAATGGTAAAAGGTCTAAGCATTGTCCAGGTGAAGCCTGGAAAAATATGTACATACTGTGTATTTGTTTGTAGATACAGCGATGTATAACTAGGTAGCTGTACTATCTAGCTGTGTCTGTCTTTATGATGGGGAGTGGGGAGGTAGAGTGGATGCTCAGAGACGGAGAGGAGACAATCAACTATAACGTATTAAACAAATACTGAAAATACAATATGCAAATAAAAATATGGAATTTGGAGATCTATGTAGGGGTTACCCATTCAGTGGATCAAATATAACATCACAAAGTTAAGGCAATAGGCTGCAGTAATAATAAATCTATGTCACGTGTATGTTTTATTGGTATGTCTCCAGTACAATCCCAAATGTTTATCTATATCAGCGCTTTCAGGGACTTTTATGCCTTTTCCTTTGGTCGTTAGTAGGAGTAAGAACTGGTTTTGGACTGCAGAAACTTCATTTCCCATTTTTATAGAACTGTTCTTTTCTGATACACCTAAAATTCAAACTGGTGCACTTATAGTTTTGTGTTTAATTTTCTGAAATTCTGGCTAATTTAGACTTTTCAGGCAAACTCTACCACTCAGTGTATTGCTGCACAACCAAATTTCACCTTTTCTTACATTTCATTTCTTCACTTGTTTCTTTGTATCACTAATTTTGCAGCTATACAATTAATTCTATAATTCTGTGATGATTCTATAATTCAGATTTTCACCTGCCTGTCAAGGCTAGTCTTTAGGTTATTTTTTTCTTTTCTCATCATGACACATCATGCTTTTGGATTTTATTACCTATGAGGAATCTTTTTGTCTCTTTTCTTTCTAGTACTTGAACATGGTCCACCATCTAACCTATCCAACAATCTCCGAGTTTTCTGATCACATTATTTAGAGATTATCAGTTGTCATAAATAACAAGAAGGTGAATATCTCATACACCTTTCCACTCACACATAAAAATAGATTCAGAAGCTTCTCACCATAAGCATTTGAACCAAGAAAATGTCCCATTCTTAATGGAATCAGACAAGGAAATAAAAATTACATGTTCAGGGAGAAATTTCTGAATGTGCCCTAGCAATAAAATATCATACTTGCATTATTTCTGATAAAAAATTTCTTTCTAGTCAGATTAGATTTTAAATATTAGGCCTTTCTAACACAGAAATATTTTTTCTGTTACAACAGAATGCTTTAAAATAACACATATTGGTTTTTTATCACCTTCACTATGAACGTCTGTGTTTACAACATCTTAAACATTTAGAAAACTGAGCCAAATAAAATGGAAAAAAATAGTCAATAGTTAGTCAAAAGGGCCAGAAAAATCTCCTTTCAGAAAAGCAGAACATCTAATGTTTTGGAATTGCTCACCTTTCAGAGTTCATAACATTACTTTATCTAGAAAAAAAAAAGACTTTCGGGAAATCAGCTAACATAGTATACACCTTTTACAAGTAATTTTAATTATTGTGTGCAATATCACACCAGAGCACATTGTCACTAAACTAGTGTGAAAATCAACAGTAATGACACAGGTAATTCAGCTGTTCTGCAATTAGTGACGGTAGCACAGTCCATTTTGCAGTAACTGTGCTTTAAAACCAAGTGGGAAGCGTGTGGATGTGCATAGAAAATCACTCCTTGCTTCTCCCCTGCACTTGCCGCAAGGCACACAATATAGTGTGCAGGTTTTGCGTGTGCCTCTCTGCAAGGCTACCCAAAAACACATGTTCCTTAACACAATCACTCTATCTCCCCAAACAGCTCCACGATGTCTGCGGCCAACAAAGCAAACACATACCAGCGTCTTGTCCACTCACCAGGCTGGAAGATCAAGATACTTGCAAATTATATATACATATGTATATGTACACACACACACATATGTATATATATTATATATATATATGTATTTTTTAAATGAATTTCTCTAGCAAATCGTCATTTGTTCTTTTTAAATCTACACAGGAGTCCAGGTGCTTTTTATACTTACCACCCTGTAACTTCATTGACTTTAGTGGTGTAATTTCTGTTTACATCTCATTAAGTAAGAGGAAGATTAATTTAATTAGTCTTAAGAACTGAACTGTGAATGACTGTTAGTTTATTTTCTCCTCCTTGGCTTTTCTACTTTAATGTCCAATTATTTCTGTACTCTTTCTTGCACTATATTTTTAGCTTTTCCTTTCAAATATTCAAATATTTTAAATTCTTATAGTTAAGAATTTCTCTTTCTCCTCTGAGAGACAACACAGTACACTGATTGCTGATACATTCAGCATTACTGATAAGTTGGGCCTCTAGTTTTCAAAGTTTGATTTTACAGGTATTGGTATTAGTCTCTCAAGTCTCCTAAAATATTCCCATCTTGATTATATGTTTTTTGTCTGACAAATACATATTGCAAAGGACAATCTGATAGCTAGCAGCTGGTGAAGGGACTGGGCTTGACAGTCAAAGAGCAGCTGTAGGAGTGAAGTTTCTTCATCCTGGAAGAAAGAAGAGGAAGGGGAAATTTAAGTAGGTCCTAAGTTCTAGATGCCAAAGTGATGCATTTTTAAGAAGACAGAGTCATGGAATCATAGTTGGCTATGGCTATGGCTGGAGAAGACCTTCAATATGATCAAGTCTAATCAAGACAAACCTTTCTTAGCAGGATATGGTGAAAGGAAAAGAGACAACTGTCACAAGGGACAAAAAAGGCAATCTGACTGCATATAAGGAGGAAAATAAATATCACCAATGTGTTCCAGCTGAGACTGGATAGGCTGCATGATCTCCATCTTGAAACCTTGACTGAGGAAAGCCCAGAGCAATCTGGTTTAAGTTAGTTCTACTTCAGAAGGATCCTGGAGGTCATCTGCATGGATGAACATCTAGGGCTAGGTGATCTTCTGAGGTCCCTTCCAACCTAAATTATTTTATGTTTCTATTTGTTAATTTGAAGCTGCTTCAAGAGTCACTGCTTGCTCAGTGAACAACATAAAACTAAATTTGACTGTGAATCTATATCATAGGAAAAATCATCACAAAACCACCATTTGTTTACCTAAGGAAGTGATAATATCAATGACTGAGTTATTTTTATCTCTGTCAGAGAGCCATTCAATCCAGTCAGTCCATAGGCATATTCGTATATAGGCATATTCAAGAAAATCAATATAAATAGTCCTTTTTTTTTTATTATTTTTTTTTTTTTTTTGCCCACAATAAATAAAATTACAGTCTCACTCTTTTTGTTGTTGTTGTTTTTTGGTAATAATTTGGCAACCAACAGAAAAATACTGCCTTAATTTGTAGTGCAGTTCAGAGTCTTTGTTAAACAGGCGAAAGATGACTAATCATGCAGTTTAAACCTTCTACAAATAATGACACGGAAACATGATGGTATTTGGCAGCACATGAACAAACAATAGATATATGAATAAGAAAGTAATGAGTGATTGTACACAGCATTAGACATGTGGCTCAAATGTCCAGTAGTTTCAGCTGCTATAAGCATATACAGATTACTAACTTCACCTGAGGGCAGATCTACAGCTAGTAAAAAGTTAAATATACTGGACCTTTATAGTATTACATCTCTACTTAGAGAGGCAGGCTGGAAACATATTCACTATACCAAAGAAAAAAAAATCCATTTTATTTCCTCACAAAATTTCATGCATGCTGATTCTTGAGCAAAAAGAATTATATTGCCACATTCTTTCTGAGAATATAATATTTTTTTCTAGTCAGGCTATCACAAAAATGCGTAGAATACTAGTTTCACGTACTATTTCAAAAGCATCCTCCAAATTAAACTATTGAAAATGAATGTTAATTTTCCTGATGGCGATGAATCAGATATGACAGACATTGATGGTCAATGGTCAGGTACTTCTGAATTAATTCACATGCTGGTATGTCATAGATGAGCTGAGAAGAGGTGATTCATGCCAAATCGAACAATTTAACCTTTGCCTTCCTTTGATAACTAATACATTTGGTGCATGTTTAGTATCAAGGTGACGCGTTTTCACTGCGAACACTATTTTCAGATGGAAATGAGCCAGATGTGTATCTCCAGTCAATATTCTACTCACTGCTATTCTTGCAGTGACTGAAATGACAGAATTCCCTCTAAAAAGTAAGAACCAGAAATACATGAAAAGAAGGAATCTAGAGAGGGACAAGTGGCACTTCTTAATAGAAAAGTATCTGATCAGCTGAGTTATTTCAGTACTCACCCATGTTAAAATAGGAAACTAGTAATGGATAAAATGTTTTTCACTTAATTAAAAAACATGGAGAATTGTCTCAGTATGAGATATTGATTTCAAAATATTTTAATATAAATTTACAATTTAATATTAATTAATTAAATTTAAAATCTATGTTAAAATATGATGGATTGATTTCCAGGTACTTTCTATATCGCATCTTTAGCTAAGAACATTTTAGTAGGAGAAATTGTCTTGAAAAGGTGACTAAGCTGCTTATGATGAAATAGGCAAGCATTGTTTGAGAACAGGTATCTTGCAAAGGTCAATATAGATCTATGTATGCAATAAATCATTGTTGCTGAGTGTCATAAAAGAAAGAAATGTGATTTACTTAGATTCCAATTTTGTGTTAGTGTAATCCTACCTAATTTAAAATGCACACAATGTACACAAATATGAAAAATGCAATTAAGAATAGTTCTGAGAATGGTAGCATCCCAATTATCAAAACAAAAAAAAGGCAAGATTTCACCACATAATTGGTCTTTTTCTTAACCATTTTTTCCCCTACTTCTTCAATTGTTATGCAGAAGGCTTGGAAACCTATTTAAGGAAGAGACACATAATCTGAATTTTTTGCTGTCAAATGGAAAAAAAAATACATGTTGTCTTCTAACTGAGATCTTTTATCACAAATTGATATTTCACGTTAGCCGAGAAAATGCACTTCGAACCGGGGCAAACAGGCTCACCTGGATGTGGCCACCACAGGATGCTCAGAGCTCTGCTGGCAGAGACCTGCGAACCTTCAGCGCCTCCTGTACTGCTTTAGGCCAACTCTGTGAGCTTGGCTCTGTCAGCACAGATATCGGCAAGGTGAATGTGTTCCCCCGCTTTCGTTCTGTTACTGTCAAGAGTCTCAGCTGGAGACAACTCAGCAACCCCTTGAAGCTAGAGCGACAGACGTAAAATCTCCTGTGGGTCAGATTTTGTCTTGCTTTACTTTCTATTGGAAAGACAAAATCATTCATAAACTAGGAATACAGATTATTTCATGTTTCTCTTTAAAGTTAGGAGTACAAAAGACTAAGAAAGGAAATGTTAATTGCAACTTTCTACAGTTTTATCTGTTTCCACAGAAATTTTATGACTTCCCACAATGTCCAAAATTTTGTATACAGAGCTGTTGAATATATAGAACTCTATCAATATCCCTATGTATAGCAGTATCCGTATCCTTTACCTACCTATATTTATTATAAGCCTGTGCCATGCCTGTAGTGCCAGTTACAAGCCACATTCCTGACTGTATTGGGGAAAATGTAAAGATAAATCAAGCTTCCATGCTAATACAGGTAGTTACATCTCTTTGCAAACTGTATGAGTTCTACCACATGATGCAGCAGCGATGCCAGCAGAAGTGCATTACTGTAGATGTGCAGAAGCACTTACCTGAAGAGGATACACCACATGTGAAGTGTGTTTTTATTACACCAATTCACTGACGGTGCAGGTAGTGGACAGATATTTACACAGAAAACAGATGGTGCGATACTCTATGTAATCATCCCAGGCTGCTGCTTATTGCCATTCTGGTGGAGCTTGCTCTCCCCAACACTTCGCCATCTGGAAGGATCACATGAACTCTTCACAAGCTACTGCAGGCAAGGTCAGTTTATCTGCCTCCAATCCAGAGGCAAGAGATGGGCTACTAACTGGGCTTCTTTTGCCCAAGTAGATTAGGAAGCATTTGCACAGTCCTTTCTGAGGACATAACAATGAGGAGGTGTTGGTGAAAACGAACAGGGAGAGCATTAAGCCAGTCATATAATCGGCTCAGCTTTAGAATGAAAAATCTGTATATGGCTGAAAAATATTTTGTTGACACACAAAACCTGTGTCAGTAAAAGAAGCCCTCACTACACATGACCTCAAACCCAAGTGTGGGTAAGTGTGAGCTGGGGGACAGGAGTTACTTAAGTAAATACTTAAGTAAATTTCTAACTTAAGTCTGTACAGTAGTTTCATAAACTTTTTAACTTTTGCCTGCCTTCCTACTTTCCTTCCTTCCTTTCTTGAACTGACTTATTTCTTTGTAGTAGAGATAATTGCCTTGCACACCTTATGGTCCTCACATAAGGTCTTGGACATTCATCTGGCACTTATTTTTGCAGTCTCTGGTTTCCACATTGTATGTGTATGGGTATTTCACACTTGGCTACTGCAGCAAAAGGAGCAAATAATCCATTCTAATTTCAGATTTAGCAAACAATATTTGGGTGACTTTACAGCCCATTTCACAGCCAAGCTCTTTTTGTTCAACAACTGTATGTCTTCCTTTACAGGCAAAATTTTATGATAAATTATGATAAGCTATGCCCCTCTGCCTACTTATTTAATATGACCTAGAGCTATATTCAAGAGCCATTCATCTGTAAAATATACTCCTGTGGTAAAACTAACAGAACAAAGAACTGAAACTATGCCTCTACTCTTTTAAATACCATTTCAGACTATGGACTTAAATAGGTTTCTTCTGTATTATCACAGGAGATGAAAGCTGTGGAAATCAAATAATGTTACTCAAACTAAGGATATGCCTTAAAAGTAGTATTGTTTTGCTTGAATGCTTGATTCTCTTTTTGTGACTGGATCATTGGAATCTTAGTCAGCAATTCAACTCTTTTAAGGGTTATTCACCTGAAGTTACTTAAATGAGAATACAAAACCCAGAATATCAGAAAAGTTGCCTAAAATATTAGATTTTAAGGTGTATATTTTAATATGTAATAAAAGAAATTAGAGTATTTAGCATATTTTTAAAGATAATTATTTTTTTCTGGATTCACCTTGTAACATTATTGTGCGAGTCAAAGACAATCTTATGACACCAGAATCTTTGCTAAAGACTGTTCACAGATTATGGCTGGGATAGAATGAATATGATTTCCTGAATATCAATGACTTTTAGATAGCTATTCAGATTTATAGTGTTTGTTTGATTAAAGCACAGCTCGCAGAAAAGAATGCATTCCTTACTGTTAGACTGCTCTTGATGTTTGCTTTGATATTTTCATAGTGCTGAATCCATCCTTTCTGTTTAGAAGATATACTTGACTGTGATTAAGAATTCATCTTTCAGTCATTTTATTTTGTCCTACTTTGATGAAATAAGGATTATGGTCTAACATTATGGTCTAACATATGGGAATGACTTACCTCCTACTTGAGCAGCAACATTGTGTCACCTCCTGAATATCCTGATCAATCTGCTGTCCAGGATTTGATTATACATTTAGGTCTCTGCTCACAATAATTTCGCATATCTGGAATGGTACAATATGGGAGAATGATACATATTGATAGAAACAAACACCACCTTTTCAATGATTTAATTGGTTGATCTGCTTATGGTGGTTAATTGACGTTCACCTTAGTAATTGTGAACTGTAATGCTTTCCTCCAGCAGAGGTGAGGTCTGATAAGAAAATATACAGACATCCTGTTGCTGTACCCCAGGTAAATTATACACAGATTTTCACATTTTCTGTCTTGATCATCACCACTGACTGCTTGCAGTGCAACTGCAGTACTCCTGTCAGTAACAATTGGCTAAGCCTTATGTCAATGTGAGTTAAATTCTTCTAAATGATGCAGAATAACTGCCCATTTCTTTCTATTTCTTCTCCTTCTCCTTGCTCTCCTCTTCCTCCTAGTCATTCTTGTCCTTTTCCTTCTCCCTGTTCTTGTCTTGTCCTTCTTCTCCTCCTCCACTTCATCCTTTTCTTTCTCCTGCTCCTTTTCTATGACCTTATAAAAACATATCCAATATCACAGAACAACTTAATTGCTATCTGCATTAATCTTGTATTTGCAGCCTTCTTGAAATTACCAGTGTTCACCTTTATCTGTAGGTCAACATTTTCAACATGGCACTGACAAGCAAAAACAAAGTGGTACTTGAAAGGGGTCAAACAACATAATTTCCACCACTCTTTTCCCTGTGAACACCTAGAGTTCCTTCACTGCATACAAAATATGTATTGGCAGAACCGCCAGAATGACTACAATAGAACATTGCACCTTGCAATTTCTGACTGGAAGACAGATTGGTCACTTCAAAACATGGCACTGATGTGCAGTAACTGTGATTTTCTTTGCAAAAGTATGTATCGTTGCGAACACATTTTCATCAGAAAATAAGAAAATGGTGGGTTTGTGCAGTCATTGTGGATCTTTAAGAGCAGATACATAAATGGGCAATCAGTTTTAATGTAGACATGCCCTTAGGTCTCACTTCATTCCAGTTTAACATCAGTTAAGCAAAACTTCAGTTACAGGCAAGAAAGAAAAACCTTTCTGATGCGTTAAATAAATCCTTTGCATCACTGTTTTTGAAGATAAATATTTTCTTTATTTTTTTAAACTAAACCTCCACCATCTGTTCTGCCCTCTAATTGCAAATGCATAATGGAGATAACTCACAAAAGTGTCATAAAAATGAGAACAAAATTATTTAGATCTTTGCTTGTATATCTCCTGGTCTTAATTCTACTCAGAAAACATCTGCTTTATTTTTATCTCCTGTTTCAGACAGTTGGAGAAATTGCTCCCTTGACACAAGGAAATCTCTGCATGGCTTACTGGAATCCAGGATGCATCAAAGAACCTATGTCTCCTTCACACAGGCCATCAATTTGGCACCTTTCTTGAACATTTATATGCACTGAGTATATTCTGCGGATTTTTCTGTGATAGCTGCAGTGATCCACACTTTATTTTGGATTTTGTTCTCTTTTATTTAGTAAGTCAATTGTGAGAATTAGCTGCCTCCAAGAATATCCTCACCTCTGAGAAAATATTCAAAATGCGGAGACTAAATAAATCTAGGTTCTCTGATGATTTTCCTTTTTTTTTTTTTTAATTTATTTGCAGAAGGAAAAAGTATCTTTATACTTTTTTTCTTTCCAAAGAAAAACAGGCCATAATCTTTTTCTATAGGTAGCTATTCACATGCCATAAAAATCACTGTGCTGTGTTAGATATGATCTAGGGCTTGAATGCAACCTGAAACTTTATTTTATGTGGTCACACAGAAAAAAACTCATTATTTTCAACAACTCATTTTCTCCTTCCCTTAGCTAGCATTAGAGCTTGGGTAGCTAGTTGATAGACTACATGAGGAAAGTGAGCTCATTGAAAACTGACCTGTCCAGAAAGGACAGATTAATTTTCAGGGGAATAGTTCACAGTCTCTGTTTTACCACCAGTGCCAATTAAGGCATAATTAGCCAAGGGGAAGGAAGAAAGTTAAGTCCATACCTTTTGGTAACAATACAACAATGAAAGCAACAAAGCAGCCAGATTATTACATTGTTCAGAATGGCGTTTCCAACAGAAAATATCCAAAGAAACTTCAAAAACATTTCTCATTCTTTTCTTCTTCAGCACACATTTGGAAGGAGTTTTTCAGTCCTCAGAGTTCTTATTCTGGCTCCAGAGACAATCCCTTTTTGAGGGCTCTGGGGGAATTTCTTCATGGAGCTTTCTCGATTTGTTTTGCCCTTGTTATTTTTTCCCCAATTAAACAACAAATCTTCTATCTAGATGTGAACTGTTTACATAACATCAAGGGTATTGTACACAACATGCTTAAGGTCAGCTAGATAAACAGGATTATAAACCCCTCAAACCCTCACATTGTCCTTTCCATCTTTAACTTTAGTTGACCTTAAAAGAATATACATTTCTTTGATTTGAAAAGTTATAACCTTAGGCTATGTTGTTGTTATTGCCAATATTCTCTGAAAGCTAGAGAGCTGTGTAGGCGAGAGTCATTAAAACTTAGCACTGAGGTGCTGAGACCTTTTCATTCTTTGCGCTTCAGAAGTACACACTGTGCAGGAACATGATACCTGAAAAGAAAGAAAACTTGTTTCACTGCATCCTTTAAGAAGCTGCCTATTTCTTTGATTGTTCTTGACTCTGAGGCTACTGGAAAACAATGAGAAATAAATGCTTCCTAATGATAATATTCATGGGATTCTTGTTACATAGTCCAGATTGTGACACAGTAAATTAATCCCTACTGGAAGAACTATGTGGACCTTTCAAAATACTAAGCAAGTAAGGTTGTCAGAATTTATAAGAGTACATCCAAAATACATTAAGCATGACAAAAACTTCAGGGAAGCATAGGACTAATCGCCCTACTCCATGTAGTTCTCTGCATAACAATATTACACCCTGCAGCAATGTATTTCTTTAATGCACACAACCAGACTTCATATTCATAACCAGACTTCACAGAGTGCTCTAGGTTATTCCAAAGGCTGTTGCAATGTGGAAAATGTGGAATATAATAGATCTACCTAGATGCATTCCTTCTCAAACTTTCATGACCATTTCTTCATGTCAGCAGCAGATTTTTTTCTCTACTAATGTATAAAGTTGAAAGGAAGTTACTCCGTTACAGTGCAGCAGTATGCAAATGCTTTACAATTACAAAGCTCTCATTGAAATCATTCCTCACCTTGCTGAAGTTACTGTCTGTCAGCAGACAGGGTCACTTGAGACTAGTTTTAAATACACTCATACAGAATGCATATGTATACATGTATGAAGAAATATATTCATATATTTATACATATACATATGTAAATCTCTGAATATCTCGGTTAAAAGATGTTTCTCTTTTTTTTTTTTTTTGCATTTGTAGAAGGTTCTTTTAAGAATGGAGGGAATACCTTGAATTAGAATTCATTACCAAAAGAGATTTTACTAAAGATCATAGATGGTAAAGATTTAAGAAGGAAAAATATGGTTTCCTTCCCTTGCTCATTATCTACATACATTAAATAATGTTTACTTTAAAAATATTCTCATGGCCTCATTAATTTTCCATAAAGGCACATAGCTTATGAGCAGAATAATGCTTAAGTCCTGCAGAGAAAGTCTACAGATCCAGAAATGTACATCTGCATTACAATATATTTTGCCATTTGTAATAAACAGTTTACACTTTACTGATGAATATAAAACTATAATTGACTTCAACAGCCTCTGATTTCCACACAAAGTACAGAGCTGGACACTTGGAATAATATAATATCTGCTGATAACTCAATGGCCATATGCTCAGCACCATCCAGGAGCAGCCTGGGATTTATCTCTGAATCTGGGTGCCAGGGTCACAGTAAAATCCTTGACTCAGTCCATTGCTCTTGATACTCAGATGTTTGGTAGTTGTTTCAATACAAACTGGTATGAAGAGTGAGATAGATGTTTTGCAAAGTACCAAACATTTATCTGATTGATGTCAGAAGATGATTTACTCTCTTCCTCAATATGATCTGATTCAAAGACACATATAAAAACACATAAAGTAGCTCAGGTAGCTAGCTAGAATCATAGCCTCAACTCTGCTGTCCAAATATTGCACAAATACACTAGGAAAAAAAAAAAAAAAAAAAAAAGGTGATCATGAGCTTAGTGTGATGGGCTCGAGCCCTGCATAGGACAAGGTATTCAGTATTCATAATGGTATAGAAGAGGTGGCAAAGTTTGCCATGGTATAAGAATTGTAGACTGAGGACCACCTGTGAATAACTGAGGAAAAGCTTCCAAAGACCTTTTTATTTATTTTATTATTTTTTATTTATTTATTTAAGGGAGCAGGTAATGAAATTCAACATAGATAAAAATTGGGAAGGGATGCACATATATTGGT
Organism: Crypturellus tataupa; assembly: GCA_034781795.1. Taxonomy (NCBI): domain Eukaryota; kingdom Metazoa; phylum Chordata; class Aves; order Tinamiformes; family Tinamidae; genus Crypturellus; species Crypturellus tataupa. Next base: position 10,832,562 of record JAWLRI010000673.1, read on the forward strand.
GCATACAGTGATGGGCAGTGAGACAGTTGTTATAATGGCTAGTTCTGTAAAAACACAGTATAGTGCTCAGGAGCTGAGAAACAAAATAAATGTCAGGAGGTGTTACGAAAAGAATATATCACAGATATTATCATTCTGACACTGTGAAAGTACATGAAGGATCTGCAGTTGGAACAGTGTGTACCATTTTGATACCTATGCCTCCAAACAATGTAGTTGGCCAGGAGAGGGTGACAATAATATAAAATGTGTAGAAAGAATAACTGAAATATTCTTGAGGAAATATATGATAGAGACCTATATAAATGTGACCAAAATCAAAAAGTTGAGCAAGGCGTGGGTTGTTCAATGTCTTACCTTATATGAGTAATATGGGTCTAGCATGTGACAGGCTAAAAACAGAGAAAAGGAGGGGATGGCTGTTGGGGACATATCTAAGGGACGGAGGCCTTCCCACGGGAAGCGACTACAAAGAGCTGAGTTAAAGAAGATAGTGGATACTCCCTGATCTGAAGGAATGTGATCCTGGAAAGTCCCTGCACTGCAAGCATGAGAAAGTTGGGCGAGACGGAGCTCGTCAGTGAGAAATAAGGACTTGTGCACAGACCAATGGTGTGAATACATGCCCGTTATCCACAACCAACCAAGTGTGGTAGAAGACATGTGTACGGATACTGGTTATGTATAAAGCTATGTAGGATTCACAAGTAAAGCGAATTGAACCTGCTTCACATTCGTCGTTCATTCTGTCTCACGGTAGTGATCCTTGGCAACTAACAGTTATAATTGTGCAAGTTCTCCTAGACAATGTCAAAGCTTATTTTGGGCAATAGCATGTGCCAGAGACTGTTCCTAACAGAGAGTTTGGATCCTGTCACTTTTCCTGGAGGCTCCAGTGACGGAACATGTAGCAGTATGAGCACAAGCTGAGCTGTGCCATTTGGCCTCAGGGTCCCTGAATGGTGCCTGGACTGTTTTATTTAGTCACACAGATGTACCCAAGGAGCCCAAACACAGGTTGCAATCCTTGTTCTAACTGAAGCTTTGAAGTTCTGGAGCCCACAGAACCTCATCAACATTGCTGATATTTAGATTTCAGTATGAAAGATTAAAAAAAAAATGATACTAATATATATATCATATATATTCAGATAATTTAAATAGCTACAGATTGGATGGTAATCAAAGGATGTTTAATGTTCATTTCCCAGGGCACCATTCAGTTTTCCCTACTACTTCCCTTCCATGGAAGCTCTGGACCTAGCTGTTGACCTGCCAAATGGTCCTTACTACTGAAATCTCACTTACTGACAGCTACTATGAGAGAAAATCTGTCATTTTGGTACTGTGTTTATTCAGCGTCCCCAGAGCCGTTGCTGGCAGGACTCTGCAGGGGTGGAGCTGAGATGGAGCTGCGCAAGAGGCTGACTGCACTGGGCAGGGCTGCAGGTCCACGGGCAGTCTGGAGAGGCACGGGTTCGCTGTTGCCAGCAAGAGGCCAGCTTCTGTATGAAGAGACGAACTTCAAGAGGGAAACATACCTGTTAGTTGCAATGGATGTAGGAGAAAGCAATTCCAAAGCTTTATTCCACACAGGAAAAATTAATGAATAATAAAAAGATATTCTTGACTGGCCAGTATGACTCTCGATTCCACAGGTAAGAGTGATGATAAATAGGAAGCTACTATCTCATGTTTTAAATAAAACAGTCAGCATTACTCTTGCCTTACATGTGGATTTCCAATACAGATAAGAAGCTATAAGCCTGATTGATAGAAAAAGAAAAGCACAGAATACTTATTTTCCTTCTGCTTAAAACCCCAGTGGTTTGGCATGTGTTTAATAAGCAAAATCAGGAAATTAAATCTGGCTTCATAGGAGACTTGATTGCAGTAGAAAACATATCCTCAATGTAGAACCTTTACAAGGGTCCTTGGAAGGGCAAAAGAAATTCAGTGATTGGAGTGCAGATATTTACTAGCTCAAGTTGTATTAAACTGCTGTGACTGGCAGGCAGTACCTGTTGCTTTCAGCCATCAGGCACTGTACGAACACACAAGAGTGACCAGAGCGAAAGTTATTGTCCAGCCTTGATGCAGTGTTAAATCCCTTTCTGAGACTGCAGATAGCAGTTAACATAATCTGTCATGAAATAAGCTAAATCAGAATTATATGCAATCAGTTCCTTCCATTTTCTGTCTAAATGCCAGTCAATGCAACTTAATGCCATACTTAATGTCATACACTGGTTAATATGAGTTAATACTTAATGTCATGCACTAGTTGCTGCAACACAACGATTCTCAATAAAAATGTGATCTACTAACCTATTCAACCTCCATTTTATTTATTCTATGCTCAGTTTAAGAGATGAGTTTCACCTTTATGTAACAGTAATTTTCTTCTAAATCAAATTTTCTCTAAGATTTTGATACCAGGAATTCTAAGCAATCTAATCTATCTAAATACAGATACTTTAATACATGGGGAGGCATTTACTCAGTACATGAGTCCTGCGAATATTCACCTGTAAGCTATGAAAATTCCAGCCTTTGCAATAGGAGATTGTTGTGTCATCACAGCACTGAATACGGAGCTGTCTGACACTCTGGTATTTCAGGTTTACACAACTCGACATTCCTAAAATTGTTTACATTCTGCTTATAAATAGAACCAAACTTTCATCATTTTCCATGACCCACCAATAAATAAAAGGAAGATTTTAGAGACAATTTAACTTCTTGCATTTTTGTTGGTTCCGTTAGCTGCTGCTGACCAATACCTGGGATCCCAAGCCTGTGGCTTCAGTGCAGCTCTGTCCTGTGCAGCGCTGTAGGAACCCACATCTTGAGGCTTGCTGCTCCAATATTCCTTCTCTGGAAGCTCAGATAAGCTCAGAAAAGCTCAGATATTATGAGCTCTGGAGGCTCATAATATCACAGCTGAAAACTGGATCTTGTCTGTGTCATAGGGAGTTTGGGAGCCCTGGCCTAGCAGATACTCCACAGATGTGCAGCCTAACCATCAGTGTTCTCAAAACATTTCGGTTTTGAAGAGCCACTGCAAAACTGAACTTCTAGAAAATTAATCCACCTAAATAGTTATCCTCTTTTTAAAAGATTTGGATATTTTTTTTGTGTGTGTGTGTTGAGGGGAGGGAGAGCATTGAAGAATACTCATAATAGGCAGAAAGTCCAGACAAACAAAGCGTTATGTGAAATTCTCTTTTAACAGGTTCATGGCAGTCACTTAGCCAAACACATAAGTGATTTGTAGAGTTTTCATGGAGCACTACAAGCACTGCTTTGAAAGTAATGATGGATTTGCTTTTCTGGTTCTGTTACACTTGCTGTTTACTCTTGTAATTTCTTTGCAATTCTCCTCTGCCCAGATACAACTCCTGCAGTGCTACAGACATTACATTCCTGAAAATATATAGGAAGGGAATGGTAGATGTTAACTACAAATATTTTTCTGGACTCAGCCAGGGTTTTTGCAGCAGCAATTTTTGGACTAGCCATTTCAATATTTCACTTTTAATGAGGTCATTTTAGCACCTTTTCCTTTTCGTTTCTAAGTACACATTGTTGCCACTTTTATCTGCATCTTCATTGACTATACATCCCTCACTGTGGTAATTAAGTTATGTCACCTCTTTTGGAGTTCTATGCAGCATTTTGCTAAATTCTGAAAGTAAAAGATGTTCTTGTAAGCTGACTCCCTACATGTATTTATTATTTGACAAATATATTATATATATGTATTCCCTGGAAAATTTCCAAAGATATAGAAAACCACAAAAAATATTTATAAGATGATCTGTAGTATAGACAACATAGGCTCAAATATAATTTTGAAGCAGGCATTGTAATATGATATTCTGGTCAGAAATGGGAAGTAGAGAGGCTTATATATTTTAATTCAGAGAAAAGACTTGTATACAAGGCAGTAAATCCATATGTGCTGATCACTGTGTTTGTGCAATGATTCAAATAGACCACTGTGCAAGAGAAATTAAAAAACTACTGAAAACCAAGAAAAAATAAAAGCAGTTAATAGTTGCTTTGGAAAATGCTCTGAGGCAAAACAATATCTTTTTGAGTTCCCATCCCAGTCTCAAAGCAGACAGGCATTCCTGCCTAAAAGTCAGACAACTTAGGTTTACTTAGCTGCTTAGCACAATATTTAATTAGACACAGGTAACTCTGTTGTTGGGGTAATCCTCATCAAGGCTGCTATATGCTGGCTTGTACACCCGTGAAAAATCACTAGCACTGGATGTCCAGTGCATCAGTGAAGCATTTGGAAAGCACAACAAGCTTCAGCTGTACTGAGGCAATATCTAATCCCCTCTGATTTTGACAGTCATTCAAAATATAATTTACTGGTATTCCATGGCTTCCTTGATTGTTGCCTGAAATTTAGAAACACAAGTGCTATGAGCATGAAGTCTATATAATTTGGAATCCCAACTTCTACCTCTTAATTAAAACCAGCATTCAGTTCTGCCACATGAAATGGACACCCATGGCACAAGCACACTCACTTACCTGCATCCCTGGGAAGCATGTCCACTGTGCTCTCTCTTGGCATGTGTGACTGTTTAGATGACTACATTGCCCATTTGGACTTCAGTGTGGTCTTCAGTAAGCAGCCTTCAGCTAGCTCTTCAGGATGTGTAATTCCAGTACGGTTATTTCCAGATGCTACAGGAAGTGAATGATGCCCACCACAAGTTGCAGTTTCTGGGAGAAGAGTAGGACACCTTTCTTACCTGAGTCGTTGAGGAAGAAACAGAACTTCTGGAGAGCAAGTACCATCAGAATGTCCTTGGGAGCAATTTCAGGGCGCTGGGTAGTTTGGGACCATCCAGTGATCCAGTGTGGAGACTGTTAATATGTCTTTGCCAGGCTCTGAGATTGCTCTCTTCAAATCTAAGAAGAGCTCAAAGTCAAAACAAAGAATTGCTCTTCCCTATGCCCCAGCAGACCCCCAGGGCCAGATCATAATTCCACTTTCTCCAAGCCTTCACCTCCCTCCATCCCCTTCAACAGCATAATTTGGCACAGTATTGAAAGAGATAGGAACGCAAACACATTCTCGCTCGGGTGCTTAAAATACTTAAGAAACAGAGTTCCTTGAAGTAGCAGTAGGTATATGTAAATCTGCTGTAAGCTGAGGACACTTGCCTTCTTCCATACAGCTTTAGAGTATGAATTCAGGCTGGGGCTTATATGCTCACAATCTTGTTAAAAATCTCCATTACCACAAGCTATATATGATGTCATCAGGGCATTTCCCCCCAGGACAAAAAGCCAAAATACCTGAAGGAAGCATTACAGGCTCAGATGTCTTCCTTGCCTTCTCTGCCAGGCTTATCTGTTTTTTAGACTTCCTCTGGTTGGAACCACTTGGTATCTTCAGTGTCACCCGAGGAAGCAGGTGAAGGCAGCCTCCAGCCTGGATCTTAACAAAATCCCGTGTGGTACAGCTATCCCAGGCCAGGATGTAGAGATCGCTCACAAACAGGGGGAGAGCTCTTGCCCTCTCGTTAGAATTTCTACCTAGTTCTTGTACCACTGATTTTCCTCAGGCGAAGTGCCCTGATGGTGTGATGCTTCCCATAGCTTGTCATTTCTATAGAGCTTTTGCTACTGGATGAATTAACTCTGCTCACTCATCCTCCCTCTGCATGAATTTCTATACAGTCTGATGCAATACTATGATCTTACTTTGCTATACACAAAAGATTTTGAACATCCAGGAGGAGTGCACCTTTACCAGCCTCATCTTTTGCTGTAAAAAATACCCATAAATGACAAGAACCGTGATGCTTCTCAACCTTAGTCTGTAATGGCAAAGCTTGAAGCAAAGGTGTCCCTTCTTACTCCAGTAAAAAGGCAAGTGTCTTCTGGTGTGATGGAAAACTCACAAGTAGACAGCAGGTGGACAAAGTTTGTCTTGTGTTCTCTTCCCTATGCATAAGGCTGCTATTATAATCCAAATGAGGTGCAATTCTGTAACAAAAGCTCTAATTTTCTTGAATGAGGAGGCTGCCATGGCCCTGCCCTAACATCTTACTATGCTACTAGAACAGCACACCAGCTGGCTAGGCTCAGAGTAGTGCTTCTTTAGAGGCACCTTGCTCTGGCTCACATGCTTCCCGACTCAGAAGATCTAGAGACAGACCCATGAAAACTCTAGTTGGTTCATCACTTGATTTTGAAAGAGCCTGAAGGTCACCCATGCTGGTTAGAGGCCTGGGAAGTTTCCATCTTATCTCCTGCATTAAAGAATATGAGAAATTTAACTACCACAGTGAGGACAGGAGGCAGAAGACTGACCTAATGAAGGTATAGGTTTTTAAACTAAATTTATGTGAGTTCAGGCACATAGTGGAACAGGAATATTCATGAGATTCAAGAGGTACCAGTGACAGAAGAACTGACTTCCTGTCATCTACCAGATTAAAAGGATTTAATTTTTCACAATGCTTTATGCTTGTTTTTCTGCTGGTGGTGCCTCAGACAAACTATTTTTCAGGGAACATCATGTAAAATCCTTAATGTATTTTCCAGTAAAGTTTTAAATCAAGACTGTACTACTTAATTAGCACGAATGGTCTATTACAGATATCAAGCCAGAAACCTTTACCAGATTCATATAATTGGATGGTTACATCCAAAAAAGTTATTAAAAAATTAAGACAGTACATTTCAATTTTCTTCATAATTAGTATCAAGACCTGGCTTAGTTACATGTTTCTAGTGAGGCTCTTGTATTTCAGCAGGAACAGAGATTTCTTGAAAGTATGTACACTTTCAGCAAACTTATGAAGACTGATTCTGCACTAACTGAAACTGGTATAAATCAGGAACAACTCTGTTGAAATCAATGGACTTAAAGTAATTGTAGACCAGTATAAGCAGCTCCTGCCTGTCAGATTTCATATTGCATTTCCACATGAGTGACTACGTGAATGGCCCTATGAAAACTCAGTGAAGTTATTAAAATTGCCTAGAGCTCTATTGCACAAATAATGCAGAACTAGAACTATGTTATGCCCTTACAATTTGTATTAGTTCAACCATGCAGTATGAGAGAGAGCTTTCTATTTTGCAGGGATAAAAAAGATATTTTTTTTCTTATGCAAATACGAAGACCCTAAACTTATCACACAAATGTATTTCAATGAAAGATTTAATTAATTCTAGATTAGTGTCTCCTAAATTGTGTTGTACTCTATTTATTCCCCTCTTTCTTGATCAAGAAGTATAAACAATACTGTCTAACACTGGAAAATAATTTGTCAGCGCATTACTACTTCAAAAGAAACGATAGATAATAAAGATAAAACATAAATTCAGTTCTTTGGAGTTCATCTTAGCCTAATTGCTACAGTTCATCCTGGCAATGTACAATTCTTTCAAGCACTTGATTGCCTCTTGCAAATGTCAACATGTCAGCATTCATTTATGTGTTACGATGAGGTGCTAGGTCAATGTAATGAAGATGCTATAATGTGTCAAAACTGTATGAGTCTTGAGCAAGTTAATGATGTAGTCAAATTTCTACTGCACTGTAAAAATCCTTGTTAAAATGCATTTGGGGTAAATCTAACTGTGAATCCTGAGAAGCCTGATCATTTGAGACCTTGGAATAGTCTTAGTAACATGTAAGTCTCCAGTAACTGCAAGTGGTGTGTCTAAGACAGATGAAGTGCATATTTTTATAAAATCACAAATAAATTGACATTTCAAAGTTGTTTTCATTTCTTAGAGTTCAATCACAGATTTTTTTTCTGTTTTTTTATCAATATCTTCTGAATCCAAGCTCTTCCTGAACAGCTGAAAACAAAGGCCTATGCCGTAGATCAAAAGAGATTATGGTTCACAAACTTTTTGTAGCCTTCAGGTATCCACCTACCTTCTAGCAACAACTCTTTCCTGCTTAAGTTCAGTTTTTAACAGCTGTTCTTCTACCCTGATCTGATCCTCTTTGTAAAAACAACATGGGGCTGAGTTATGATTGTGGAGGATGAGAACTGTCACCTACATGTTGCTGGCAGCTGAACAGCTGATTAAATCATCGCATACAGATGCTTTGTAGAAGCAGAGTTAATCGTTTTGGAACTGTATGGTGAACGTTCTGATGTTGACAATGCAGACCTACTTACTAGCTCAGTACATAATTCCAGGTGAGTCACATTCACCTTGCCTACTTGCCAGCTTTTTGAGGGAAAGAGCTTACATATGTCTGAGGGGTAGTTTTCTAAACAGCTAGAGAACAGGACTGTAAACCAAACCTTTGAGATCTAGCCCTTTTTGGCAATCTTAAGGAAATCTCTTTTGATCTACTGTATCTTCAGTGTCCCTTTGTAGAAAAAAAGAAAAATGCTCTCCTCCTTTATAAAGCCCTTTATTGTGAACAGTCATTTAATATGCGGTAACTGTACACACAGACTTGTGTGTAGAGCACTAAACACTGAAGAAGAGTCTAGGTGAAGTTGACAGACTTGGGATACTTGCTTGCATCAAGACACTCTTTCTCCAAACAGAGTCATGGTTATTGCAGCACATGTACTTTGGGTCTACTGTAAGGTCTATGCCTAAAAACCCAGTTCCTCTGCTAGTTCCAGTATTTAAAATCCATCCCAATCCATCTTTTGAAGAACATAAAGGATGAGATCTTTCTATATAGTATTGCAATAAATTAATTTTGCAAGTTTGATACTGGTTCCTGTGAATGAAATAAGCTAATTATACTTCCCACTTTCAGCATGAGAGCTGTCACATCAGTACAGAGTCCAACTCATGGAATTCATCCTCCTTAGCTCAGGTTGAATTCTGATTTGCTCGTCTTGAGGATCAGAAATGTGATAGTATGGACAATCTTATCAGATAAGATTTTATAATAAGATTTAAAGACTTTAAATCAAAAAATGTACACTCAAATAAAGAATAGGAGCTTCATATTTGTGGAGTAGTTAAAAATCAGGAAAATTTTATAAAAGGCTATCAAATCCATCTCCAATATTCTTTGCACTTAAGACAGGCTATTTCCATGCTCTATCTTAACCACTATTGTTGCACAAGAAGCAGACTGGGAAATTACAGATTTTCCGTAATGGGGTTATTTCCAACAGCAGTTGCTTCTCAAGTAAATGCATTTTTCAGTGCCAGCACTTAGCTGTAGATATGTCTATTTCAATGCCAAATCAATGATAATATCTATGTTTGTTCACAGTATTCTAAACTCATGAGTGAAGAAAGAAAACAACCTGGGAAACATTTCTAAATTGAGTTAACTATTTCTTGTTCTTTCATATTAATTGGGAAGCTGTTTCAATGTTGTAAGCAAGTGACTAAGAGGACCAGTGAAATTACTAAATGTGAAGAGACCTCTTCAGAGGTCTGAGAAAATAAAGTAGCAGTTCAGTTACTGTGTACCACATCTAACATTCCTGAATCTCCTTCTAGACAGCAGATTATATTCATCTATTTATTTCTTGCTCAATGGTATAGAAATCTTTTGTTCTGGACTTCTGTAGCAAGTTTATCTTTTACCTGTGAAAGAAAATGCATTCACTGGAATTTAATCTTCAGGAAAACACCTATCCTTTATCCTTTTACAAATCACCTCTATTTGGCATTCTTCAAACATAGCACTTCACAGAAGCTCGTTTATGTTTACATGTTACATATTATGCTGCTCTAGGTGGGATTTTCAAAAGTCCCCACTAATGTTTTGCTCATGGACGCACCCATTACCTTCAAATATAAAATGTTAATATGAGAAGTTTCTGTTAGTCCACTCTTTGGCCCTCTTCTTGGATGTGTTTACCAAGTGTTTAGGATTACAGACTTGCACAGAAACAATGACTTCAGTGGGAAAACTTAACTACTATTCTCATGTGCTACATACCTCCAATTAAAGAATAAGAACTGGGGTATTTTTGTGAAAATGCAGAGCCTCACAGTTTTACCTAATTCTGGAAATATGTCCCTCAACATTTTTTTCTTTGATAATAAAATGGCAAAATATCTGCCACTATGAACCTATCCAGAAACTTAATAGTGAGCAGGCCAAATTTACTCAATATTTATCTCATATCTAATATCAACTCTCCCAGCTAATGCCACAAGGCCTTTCCTTATCTATTTGCTACTGGGCACTCAGCTGAACAGGTTCTGAGAAAACAGAGGAAACATTAACCTCCTCCCTTCTGTCCCATTGTATTCCATCAACTGTTGTACAATTATTTACAAACGTTCACAAGTCATTGACAAAGATATTTGTACAGCTAAAGGGTTTGAAGCCTGCGTCTTTTGTCCTATTCCTCCATGGGGTGTCCTTTTTAAGTCTCAGGCAAAGAAAGTTGCTTTTGCTGCTACCATGCTGCTGGTCCAAGGGAGGGGGAGAAGGGATGGGCTATGACTAAATGTTAGCTCTGCACAGGGATTATGCTCAGAGATGCTGTAACTACTGTCTTACTCCCACTCACCAAAAACACCCAAGCAAATGTTAACATTGTTTATAAAAGGCACCGATTTCCAGATTTGACACCTGAGAGAAGATCAGCTATAAAATAATAAAAGCTCAATATCTTTTTCTGAACTGTGCTTTTTATGTCTATGATGAACCATTTCCTGTTTCAGTTTTCTGGCAGGGGATACCACAAACATCAAGTTAGTTTTCCAGATTATCCATCTGTAATTCCCTTATGTAATAAAAATGACTGAACAAAATGTCATTTCACTCAGTCTGTGTTGAGAATACTGATCATAAAAGGATATATTTACTGTATGTCTTCAGTTGTTCTCTTGAAATCAGTATTGTAACAATGAATATGCAATACCAGGAGAATAAGCAGATTTTAAAAGGAAAAGGTACAGAAGGAGTCTGGGAGCAAAAAATTTGGCAAAAACCCAACTTTTCCAGTGGTGTCTGAATCTGTACAGGTCATTATCTTTTAAATTTCTCCCTCAACACTCAGAAAATTTGGTAGATATTAGTTGAAAAGAAATCAAACTATATTTTTCCTGCAAAGTGCTTGCAAATCCTTAGTTATTAATTTTACAGAATTTTGATAAGACTTAAAAATCCTCTTGAATTCAAGTTATAGATTAGGGAAGTACTGGACTACTTAGCTGAATAATAAATATTTGCTCTTTTGCTCATGTGAATTTTTCCTAAGACTTCCAGAGGATCCCTTCTCTGTCTTTAATCAATGCTGAAGTGGCAGAGATTTAATCATGAAGGAAAAGTTTGGAAGGAATTTAAGCAGCAAGTCCACATAAGCTACGTGCAATCAGGATAAAAAGCAAAGCTTTACATCATCAGTAGCTCTAAGGCCCAGAATTCTTGTAGGCTCTTTTTCTTCATTTTCTACTTTTCAATGGTGATAGGTGATATTATGGAACTGCATATATTCATTTTTAGAATAGAAAAAGGATTCAGACACACTGTGCACTTTCCTGCTTTTTCTTTTCTGTTTTGTTAGTAAATGGCTGATTTCCATTGTCCAGAACTGTACAATTGGATATACAGCCTCACATGCAAAGGTTCTTTAGTATGCTGATTTTTCATATTAGGTTTGCCTTCTGGCTAAGGAAGACAGATGAATTACAATTTCCTCCAATTCCTTTCTTTGCAAACATTCTGAATTCCAACTTACTGCATCCATTTATGAATTATCATAGAAGGATGCACCAAGAGTCTGGTTAATTATACTGTGCAGGTTACAGCTTAGCAACTAGCATCTCTGACTAAGAATTGAAAAACTATATGTGAATTACATGAATACATTCAAGAAAAAGATTAAAACATTTTTGGTAGACTCATGGCATATGAATGACTCTCTATAGAGTTTACTCATGATGTGTTAGTGTGTTATACAAGTTTATGGCAAGACTTAATTAGGAGAAAAGTGCAAGTCATCAAAATGGCTGTGTTTTCTTGATTTAAAGAATACCAAGACATAGAACTGAAAACTTGAAATGCTAGTAGGGTGTATTTTTACACTGGTAATAAAATCAGTATTTTATTTTTCATGTTTTTTATTTTAATTTTACCATGCAATTATTATGATCTAGATTTCATCCCCCTTGATTCAGAGATCATCTTCCATATAATCTTTATTAATTCTGCTGGCCGTGTCTCTCTCGTGGGTTATATGAGGTATTTAGCCTTAACGAAGTTGTTGAATTATTAAAGGTTATTGGAGGGAGGACAGTCCAACTATAAATGTGAATGATCATTCATTCAATCTATGTAATAATAATTACATTTTTGATCACTTTATTTAAATCAGGATGTATTTCTCTACTAGTGCTCTGAATTACCATAAAAAAAATAATAATATTACTAATGGAGCCGGAGGATGCAATTTTCTTTTTTCTAATTAATAGTGTATGGAAATAAATCCTGATGAGAGAAGCACCAATAAAAACATAAATGACCTGTGACAGAAGACTTACAAAGTCACTGACGCAGAATGAAATAAGACAGCATTAGGTTGCCTGTGCTTAACATTTAGTACAGGGTCCGAATCAGTAAAAGTGAAAGCTCTTAACGTGTTAATATGATTTAAATGGAAGTGGTCTTCCAGGTAGAAAAACAAAGTAGCAAAAAAAAGTAATATCTAAACTAGGAAGCCCTTTATTCTGAAGATATACTCAGATAACATTAATCAGATGCTGCATGTTTTCTCTTATTTCTTTCAAAGCATAAAAAAACATAATAAAGTATACAAAAGCGTAATAAAAAGAAGACAACTTTAGTTAAAGGTAGAAGCACATTTATCTGTTTTCAGTACTTGTTATGTTATGTCATGCTCCCGTTCTCACAGTGAAGTTGTGTCTGTTATGTTTCGAAGACTATCTTATTAGTCAGCATTTTGTCTCATGCAAAATATAATGGCTTCATTATATATCTTTATTCTGGATCAGAATATAAAGATCAAAAATTGGAAGAGAGATCAACAAACAAAAAGTTCAGACATAGCAGGGTGAATATGGTGAACACATCAATCATTAGGTGTCGGTCTCTTCCAATTCTTTTCCAATCCACCCCATCCTGCCTCTCAAAAAATATATAAAAAAAGTCAAATAAAACAGTCTGTATCTGAGTTTTGGTGAAGCAGATATGTTTCTGTAAGGTGTCTGGCCGTTCATTTTTTCCAGTGGAAACAATGTGCTAATGAAAACTCCTGGATGCTCCAGGTTCTCATTAAGGAATGTATCACTTTTTCAAAACAAAGCTGGATCTTATGTATATAAGTTACAGCTACAGGGAAAATCACATTTGATTCTGCAATTAGTTCCATTTTCAGAGGCAGTATTCCAAAACACTGAATTCATATAGAGCTAAAAACACGTTATCAGGTGTTTTTACTATCATAGGTGCTGCTGCAGAAGATGGAGGATGAGAGATGATGAGGCACTTTTCTCACAGGGTAAGGCTGGAGACGGGTGATGCTCAGGAGATAGGTAGAGAAAAGATTTTTGATCCTGATAGATCTGTGGGAGCAGAGGGAGACATCTCAATAGCAGCAGGGGAAGAAACTGGGATAGACAGACTTCTGAAGTCTTTCCAAGATCCTCAGCCCCTTCTTTCAGTCCCTTTCCCTGTAAGGTATCCCATTTCTTCTTCTCTGCCTTCAATACTCGTTCTTGTTGTTGTGCTGTTGAATGCTGTTTGGCCTTCTACATTCACATAATATCTCACATATTCTTCATATGGAAGCAATTTAAAATAAACCCAGGACAGTGATATGTGAGATATTATGTGAACATAATAACAGCATTCAACTCCACAACAAGAACGATGACGACAACAAAGGATGGGCAGTATTTTAGCACAGGCATTGTGCAAACATCTAGATGGAGAGGCAGCTCTAATTCTGTCCCAAGACAATCTAGGAGCAGGAAGCACTTTGCTCAGACAGGAAACCAAGACTTAGCCTGCTGGACTCAGAAAGTTGAATGGGAATGAAATGAATCTTTATCTTTAACCCTAGATTTTTTTGTTTGCAGAAAAAGAGAACTGGGTTCTTTGACTGTTTTTTTTTTTCTTTTTTTTTTTTTACCAAGCAGTTGTCCAAATATGAAAAAAAATCCTATTTTACTTCTGTTTATCAGCTATTATACTTAGCACATGTTGAAACCATCTGGTGTAGAGAAAAATACGGAGAGATATCATTCCATTGATAGTACTAATCCAGAGTTAAACAGTGAGATAATGTTATGCAGAGGATAAAGATTGAAGGTCAAAAGATGCATTCCAACTCCATCTTGGGGAGATGAGATGATGTTGATTACCATTACCATATTCAGCTCTGGCTTGCAGAGGTCAGAATGATCTCATCCTGTTTCTTTTTCAGTGCTAAAAGCCCTCTCCATCTCTGTACTGTGTAGTGCCACGGTTCTCAATAACATTTTGTGTCTACTCTGTGCTTGAAAAAGCTCTTGTGAAAGAGCTGTGCTTGGATTATTGCAAGTCAGGAGCTAAGTAAATATATCAGTAAATTACTATGTCACTACTACTTTAATATCTAACGCTACTGTTACCTGTAACAAGGATCATAAAAAATATGCCAGCCTTGCTGCAAAATCAGAAAGATTAGATTTTGCAGAATCAGTTGAAAAGAGGAGACCTCTTCTTCTGAAGAGGTAGGGAGAGTAGAGGAGTTTGCTTTATCTGGGGCAGGAGTACTTTCCCAAGAAAACAAATGGGGCCATGAAAGATTCCAATTGTATTCAAAGGCTAGCGGTATGAAACCCTTTCATAGTTTGTAAAGCAAATGTTTCTTACATTCTCTTTTCTGTAGCATGCTGCAGTGTATGAAGAAGGTTTATCTAGTGATCATGTGATGACACATGTGACAAGAGTGATGACAAGATGTGGTTAAAAGAAATTTGCCTTGTGAAGCAGGAATTATCCCTTCCTTTCAGGGATTAAAACTCAACACTAGTTAGGACAAGAAGGGAACTCAGCAGATGAAATCTGAGATTTAGAAAGATGGTGTCAAAACACTCAATACTTTTATCCTATATATATGATATAAAGTATCATATATTTTATCATTATATTGAAGTCAACATTTTATGGCATGGGGGCTAAAAATTTTCTGGTTAGAAGACCTTGGTGCAGAATGTGTTCAATAAACTGAAGGTAGGAAAGTCAAAGGGCCCCTTCTGCCATTGCACCAAGGTGTTAGAAAGGGTTGAAACAAAGAGATCTAAGATGGAAGATATGAACTATGGTGTCAGATTAAGAATTGCTCAAAGAGGCTAGGAATTCTCCATCCTTGGATATCTCAACCGCAGAGCCACAAGCAACCTGATCTAGCCCTACTTTGAGCAGGAAGTGGAAACACTAAAGACCTTAAAGAGATATTTGGATAAGGATTGCAAAATTAAAATTATAATACCAGCTACTTTGTAAAAGCTGATGTTTATATTTTAGGATTAGATTCTTTGACTCTACAAAGCATGTAAATAGATTCTTATATACTTTGTCATATACTTCCCTTTGTCTATAAAAATGTGGCTGTAAAGACAAGTGTGACAAGGATTTTTATCAAACTTACCAGTATTTTGGTAGCAATGCACTTAACAAAAAAAAAAAAAAAGAAAAAAAACCCTCAAGTCTGTAAAGTATTCATATTTTCCAAGTGAAGCAGATCATTTTTCTAATTTGAGACAAGATTTTTTTTTCTCCAAATGTGCTTTAACATGATGCTCAAAATCCAAGTGAATCATCTTATGTCAAATGAAGTGTTTCTTTCTATTTGAAACAAATTCAACTTTGTTTTTCCTTTTTTTTTTTTCCTTTTTTTTTTCCTTTTTTTTTGCTTAACCTGAAATATTCCTTTTGGAACTGCAAGTGAAATCAATCAGTCCAAGAGGAGAAATCTAAATACACTTTAATCAAAATACACATTAATCTTGCTCTGAGGCTAAGCTAAAGGACCTGAGTAATGCCGTTTGATTTGCAGACTCTAAACAAATAGAAGTATACATTCTCTGTCTAACAGATTGAAAATAAATAGTTGAATCAAACCATGAATAAGGCAATCCTAATAGAAGCCACAGGAACTATGCTCTCAGAATTATCCTGCAAAACTGCAAGGTCTTGCCTTTCCCTTCCAAAAGTTCAACGTGCATAAGTCTGAGCCTTGAACAAATGTTCCTCCTTTCTCAAAACTGACATCCTGACCCTATTCAAAAGTAAATTTTATTTTTATTCATCTTTGAGATGTATGAGCAATGAAAATACTCAGAGAAATATATACAAAAGAAACAAAACTACAACTGGGAGAAATTCATATTTATATAAGAAAAGCGTACTGTCTTTCTTTTCCTCCTAACTATTCTTCAGCAGTTCATGAGACTTAAACTTTTCTGAAACTTTATTTTGCACAACCACAAATCTCCTTTTTTTAACAGAGATGACATCTAAGGATCATAGTCACAAGTTTCACAGTTCAGTGGGAAAAACTAAACAAATAAAGAAGAGTGAAAAACTATGAGGGAAGGAGAAAGTATGATTACTGTGGCAAAGGAAAACTAAATCCAGGGACCTGGATTGCCAAGACTGGCTTGCCAGTCTTGCTGATCAATCACAGCTTCAAGTGGCTTCAGTGGAATGTTTGAAGCCCAACACTTCTGAATGGAAAAACATCATGTCTGCTTGCGTATAGTCAGTTTTCTGAACTACCCTCTGAGAAGAGGCACAAACTCCTTGAATGTCAAGCAGGACATAAAAATCTGATTGGCTTCCCACTGGTGCAAAAAGCACAGTTCTGAGTGAATTCCTGGAAAAAGTATTCTTGAGTCTTTGTGTATTACCAAGAGTGAGCATCCAATCCTGTCTTTGCCTTTTATTTATTTCTTGCCACAGTACCACTTCAATGACAAGAGAGCTTCAGTTTTGCAAAAGTATATCAGTAAATCTCCTGTTTGACTGCTATCAAATAGATTGATATGATGGCTGCACATAGGAATTAGTGAAAAAAAAAGTAGTATTTAAAAATATTTTTCTTTTTGTACAGTCTACCCTGACAGGAAGAGCCTGTCTGGATTACTGATTCTATGTAGAAATAACATGGCCAAAGAGGACTCTTAGTTCCACTGCCTGCCTCTGTGTGCAGCAAGGCAGACAGCTGTACTTGCTCAGCTGAGGGGGCAGCAGTGATGAGGCACAAGCTTCGAAGGGAAAACAAGGAGTCCCAAACCACAGATTCAGTGATTTTTGGAGGGAAGCTTTGAGAGGGAAAATATGCCGAAACCATGCAAAGAGATTTTTTTCTTGGCAAATCTCAATCCTCTAAGAAAATATTAAGAAAAAAAATAATCAAATCATGTTTTTCTGCCCTGCACACTCCAAAAATTGTAGTTACTGTAGTAAGCAAAATGTGATTATCCTGCAATTTCAAATCATAGCTTTTTGTGAAATGATACCTGGTGTGTAGCTGAGTGCAATGACACAAAAAAGAGGTGTTATATGGCACAGTAATATAACAACAGTTGCTACACTTTATTAAGCAAATTTTTTACTGCAATATTGTTCTGGTAAAGAAAAAGAACTCACAAAATTGAGTCTGACCTTTAATATAAAAGATAATAGGTGAAGTTACGTGGTGGAATAGCGACTGTGCATGGCTGATATGATGCACTTCCGAATCATTCCATATGCTGTAATTTGGAAATTATTTGTACATTTTTTACTCATTTACTAGATTTGTCTGAAAGGAAAAAAAAAATGCCATTTAAGGATGGAGGGAACCTACACATTTTCAAATTATGCTACCTGACAGCTAAGGTTGTCATTTATATTTTCCTGTCAACTTTTCAGATGAAAAACATAAGCACCAGATGGTCCTTTTATTTCTGTCTCTAAGTAAGTTAGCGGTGGCATATAACTGCAGTGGATCTGGAGCATCCCACAGAGGAACAGAAGTAAAACAGTAACCCCGCAGAGAAGATTAACCCACAAATAACTTAACCACCTATTAGTCCTTTCCAGATGCAAAGTTTTCTTCTAGCTTTTCCTTTGGACTTAGTGGATCAACTTGTCCATCTACAACTTCTAGTGCAGCCCCAGGCACTAGATTCTATTTATATTTCTCATCAACACAATGAACATGTCAAAGGCAAGACAATTTTTCATGAAAACTACAGTTGCTCAGACTTTGTTTGACCTAATATTGCTCCAAGCATCCCCAAAGTAGATGGGAAAAAACAACTGGGTGTAGTTAACTAAAGAAATTCAGTCACAGTATTTTGCTGTGAATTCTCATGCTTGAACAAAAATAATAAACTATCTTGTGAATGTCAAGAAATCATTTTTCTACTGCTGTGCAGTCAGAATCCTCCATGAATACATACTAGTTATCTATCTTTAAATAAATTTTCCTTTATTTTAAATGCAATACATACAACCTTTAGGAAATTCTAGGCACTAGCAAGTCTGTCCAGTAGTGTTTTTCTGTCTGCAATATAGTGTGAAAGAACAGCCTAAATTTAAACTCTTACCGTACAAAATTTTGTGGAACTAAAGAAAATACCACAGTGTGAGGATGGATACGACTGTGGCATGCAAGAAGGATGGACTTCAGTCTTTTCAAGTGAGTTGCAAAGTCAAGATCTCTTCAAATGCAATATCTTGCTGTTAGCTCTTTTTTTTTTCTCTAAGGGGAAATATTCAAGGGGAATATCCCTCTGGGCATATCTTTCAAAATCAAAATAGATGGATAGTATGTAAAGAAATGCAATTTCCCAAGTAAGCAGACTCCAAATAATTTAGGTAGTCTAGAAATTATATTTTCAGCTCTCTGCAAAAGTCAGTGGAAAGAAAAACCCCCTCCTTTTTTGAAGTAGGTGTTACTACATCTAAGTTTTCTAGAGCTCTTTTTTTTTTCCTTTTTTTTTTTTTTTTTTACAACTCAGTCATACACAGATTTCAGTGGGATACAAAATAGACCATCACTGTGCTTTTAAAAAGTTCATATGGAAACAACAGCAATGTGGCTCTTAAATCCTGATATTTGAGACTCTGATCACAATTTCCCTTTCATCAGCCTCACATTTTCTCTGAATAGAATCCCAGGTTTAACTTTGCTTATAAGAAGATTTGCTAGATGTTTAAAGACCTACTCTGCACATTTCCACATCATAGGTAAACTTCACATAATTCCTATAAAAGTGATCTTTCTGCCTGTAGAGACAAAACATACCTTAGAGGCAGCTAAAGCAGTAAAGCTTTACACTCTGTGGAAGAGTAAAACCTCCATTCTAAGCTCTGACAGAGGAAAGCCTGCTGCTGCATTAACAGCTGGTGTAACCCTGTCAACACTGTGAACCAATATAAATCTGCCTGGGAGAGCTCCGCGGACTGATACAGCTGTGCCTGCAGAACTCCAGTCAGCTTGGGCTGCACTTAAAATTATAGGGATCCCAGAGTCTCTGGTTGGTGTTAAAGCAGGAGCCTATTCCCTGAAGTTAATGCAGTTATACTGGTGCGAGTAAAAGCAGTGGCAGGATAATCATTGACTTTTCCAAGTCTATGCTTGATTTACAAAAGAGATAGTAGGGATGCAATGTTCCTCTGTCAGTTTCTATTCTTCATTTGTCCACCAACCCTTTGCCAAATAAATAATTATGCTGATCTGTAACATCTGATCTATGTACTGGAGGCTAAAATTTGCACAGAAAATCTTATTGCTTTTGTGCCAGCGTGTTGTAAGCTCCCACTTTGCGAGGAGCCAGTTGCCTGCTTTGCCTGCAGAATCCACCATTAATGTGGATTCCATGAATGTGAAAATAAGCTGGTATTATTATTATTATTAAATTTGTTTTTGCTTGCTTTACTTCACAAGAATATTCTGCAAGATTCCATTAAGGTGGGCATACTGGTGCACAAAACCCTTCACAGGCAAATGGAAACTTTCTGAACGTGCTCCAGGTTGTTGGAAACCCAGGGGAGCCTGACTTGTCAGGTACTAATGTATGTATCTCTGTTTCAAGAAGTAGGGTCTGCTACCTGGATCCTGCACTACACCATCCGTGCCTGTTATGAATTAATTTAGAACTTCTGACAATAAAATGTTTGAAAGAACTTCCTTCTGGTACTAAGAGCAAAACCTGTCCCCAGGCCCATAAAATGCAAGTAGGTTAAGAAGAGGCAGAGATCTCAGAATAAAAGATGGAATTTAGTTCAGACTAACTTCCTTTGCTTTTCGGAAGTCACATACAGATGCTGCTTGCTGCAGAATGGCAAGAGGCCATTTCAGAGGGCAGCATTGTTAGAACAGTTTCCTGCCTAGGCTAAAACAAAGTGCTTTCCTTGTTCATTTATTCTTATCCACAGGAGGACTTGTGACATCAAATTATGAATGTTTTATTTGTATTCCTGCAAACATCGTTTGAAATTAATGTAGTGACTCCAAATTGAACATATTTAATTTGAAGCAACTGGTGCCAACTGAAGTTTGTTTTTTAGTGTCAAAACAGGCAGAACCAGGGGTCCTTCTCAAACAATTGTACATTTGCATTTGAACAAGCACAGCAAAAAGCAAATACACCTTTTATAAAGAATTCTGCTGTAAGCGCAAAAGAGATCAGTGTGCCTCCTTTCCTACTGCAACAGAATGGGGACTTCCTGGAGGGTCTTCATGGGGGTGACTGTCCTAGCCCATTGCACTTTAAACCCTGGAACATGAACAATGTATTTTCAGTTTTGAACAGTTTATAACCTTTGACAACCATCTTTTTGCTGCTCTTTGATGGACATAGAGCATCTTATTTTAATCTGGGTGGTTCTGTGGAGAAGGATTTGAGGAGGTGAATAGAAACTCCTGTGTCTCACCACTGCTCGTGTCATCTGTACGTCACTGAGCCAGATCTTTGAGTGAGACTGGTAGGTCCTCTCTTCACAGCTTTAAGGGATAAGAATGCAGTAGCCACTTGCAACCACTTGCTGCTGCTTTGTAGAAGGACATATTCTCCTCCCTCTGGTGCTTGCTTCTGTGCTCTGATGCTTGCACATTCTTGGACGAATACAAGTTCAAAGCAAGAAAAAGTATTTGAGCTCAGAGTGAGCTATACAAATAGCACACAAATAGTACACAAAGTGAAAAAAAAAGTTTTAGGCATTGCTATTTGTTACATCAATTAAATCGACCAGACTTTCAACCCCAGACTATGCACCAAATATAGTGCAAAGTAGAAAAGATTCTGACTGAGAATTCATATTTCATAGTTAAAAAGGCCAAAATTTCATTTTGCAGCAAGATGTGAGAAACAGACCCTAGTTGAAGCATAGACTGGAAATTTCACCTTTGCCTAATTAGTTATAAGTAATTTCCTCTTATTGATGGAATTTAGAAAAAAAAAAGGTGAGAAAATCACTGGTGAATTTCTATATTCCTTTGTTTTAGTATCAAAGAATGCAGGCATCATTTTTGAATATATCCAAGAAACCAGAGTTTTTGCCTCAGTTTGTGCCTCAGGACTTCACTTTCATATTGAAAATAATCCTTTATTGTGGAAACTCTTTCACCATTTAAATACTACTCACCAATGCCGGGTACCTAGGCATCGCTGCTTAGAGCAGGTAGGGAAGCTGCTACAGCTGGTTCCTCAGATGATGCTTGCACACCACCACTGACACTTCCTTCTGCGGTGGAGTATAAAGAGAAAACTATGTTACAATCTTGGCAAATATGGGAAATTTATGCAACTTCTTCACATATTCAACACACAAAAGGAAAAAAAAACAGAACTGTGTGATTGCAGAATATACTCACTCCTATTGTTCTGTTTTTTCTATCACTCTGGTGGTATTTTCTTTGAAATTATTAGATACTGAGTGCCATAAAAATATATGCGTTTTACAAACAGTAGTGATAATTCCTGAAGGAAAATACCCTGCCCCTGAATAGTTTCATGTAATAGCAGAATATAGAAGTTATTTTCTGAGGTACAAGAAGGATGCAAATCTATATGGTAAAGTTAAAAAAAAATATATAAATAAGTAATAAATAATAAAAATAAATGGTACACAAATTTGCAAAAGCTCCTCTCAAGGAGAAGTAGGAAAAAATAGAGAAGTTCAGAAAGAACTGACTCGCAGCCCCTTCTCTCGTCTTAGTCTGCGGATATCCTCACTTCCCTTTAGGTCTATATTCAGCTGTTGGTATCTGGCAGAAGCCTGGTGGATGTTTGAAATCAGTGTGCCCTGAGCAAGACTGGAGCAACCTCTAGCATCTATACCAACCTGCTGGTGTCTTTGAGAGCTGCCAGTTAGATACTGTGCTACCAGCTGTGAATTTGTGGCCCAAGAAAAGAGCCAGACAACTGGTAGTAGGTCGTGGCAGCATTCCCAGCTGCTGGTTGTGTCAGCTGTGCCACTGTCTCCACAGCCTCATGAGTGGCAGATGTCTAAACACGGTGGCATGGGGACAGTGTGGATGTGGGAAGGTGCAGGCAGACAAGGGCTCTTACCTCGGCTGGAAGAAAGGTGTGGATGAACTCCACTGACCGAAGAAACTCTGCAGAAACCTTGATATATGTGTAGCCAACCTGGTGGTGTCCCTGAGCAGGAAGAGAGCCAGTGCTCATCAGATCCTTGAAGGCTGTGCACAGGAGGCCTTGCTGAGGGGCAGTCTGTGGAAAGCTCTGAGAAAATGTGTCAAAACAGGCAATCAAAATAATTTAGGTCTTTTGTGTAGCAACAGTAATAGGCAAAGAACTGTAGTCTCTGAGAGCTGGGGAATTGCCACAAGGTGGTCTTTGAGATCAGAAGCAGAAGAGAGGTTACACTTCAGTACGGGGTAGGAGTAATGGCAAGGGATGTTGACTCCTGATTCCAGCAGATAAACGCAAGAGTGTTTTCAAATCCAGCTGTTTCAGAATGAACACATTCATTTTAACTTTGCACACTTAATAGGGTCAGCATGAAGATTGTGCATAGTTGGGTTCCACTGAGCCCTACCTGCAATCCTTCAACTTTATATAAATCTGCAAGGAATGCTCCGCTAGGGTGGTCATTATCAGCATTCTGCTAATACAGTGCTACAGTGGGTGTACAGCTACACAGACCACAGAAAAAGAGAAAGAAGTTTGACCAGCCGCTGGCAGCAATTGGTAGAGTTGTTGGTTTCTCTTTAGTGAAAATAAAAGGCATTTGGGATAAAACCAAGATTCCTCATTGTTTCTATGGGAACCAGCTTCAAGTAAGTTCTGTGCAAGTAAGTACTTACTTAGACAAAAATATTTCATATCTGAGATATGGAATTACCCACTGCTATCGGTAAGCAGTTCTGAAGTTAAAAGAGAAATTATACTTCAGAGTCACAATCTGAGATTTGAATTAAATACATCTATATTCCCTAGCTGCCTTAAAATGGAACAGAAAATATGATTGTTACTGCAGAAGTGTGGCCATTTATTCGTTCTTGCAGGGCATTAAAATTGAAGCTTGGTGTTAGAGAAATCATTACATAGCTTAGTATTACTTAGTATTACTTAGTATTAATGTGTATGAAAATAATAAGCAAGAATTAATAAATTTAAAATGATCAGAAGCCATTCACTACAGAGAACAATGGAGAATACAATGTATACTGCACAGTTACTTCCATTTGTCATTTTCTGTAAGGAAATTACTTATTTTTTCAACTGTAAATTCCTTACTGATAATACATGTATAGTATCTCTAACAATTACACTGCCTCACATAGAGGAGAGCAAACTGTATCAAGATTCTAGAATTGTTTGGCAACATGATAGAAATTCTGAAAATAAAAATTGATACTTTTGTGTCTTTGTATACAAAAATGAATAATATGAACTATAAAACCTCCCTTGTTTTTTATAGTGATATTAATTCAATTTATTTTGTGCACTGTCCCCAATTTTAGTTTTCAATGAATTGCGCATCTATGTCCTGACATCTTACCGATAAAACATAAATAATGACTTAAGGATGGATTTTGACATCTCCCTTTCATAAAATATAAGCATAACTCAAGTTTTGAAAAAACAAGGGAAAGGAAGAGTTAAGAACATGCATGTCTATTCCCTTAATGCTGACTCTGATGGAGTTGAGAATTGTAAATAGAAATGACCATATCTGCTAGTAATTAAGTTGCATCATTTTTTTGCTAAGTGTAGCTTCACAGAACAGAGCTTGTGAGCTGAGAAAGAAAGGCTAAAAGAGGTTTGTGAAGTCTCATGTTTTGCTAGAACACAAGAAATTCTTGAGTAATTAACTATGCCTTAATGAGGCATTTTAATCCAATAATTTCATAGTAATTTTTAAAGGAAACAAAACATTTTAATAGACATTATTGATCATTTGAATTGCTAACCCACACAAGGAGATGATATAGTAAGAAAGTGCATGGCTTCCTTTTGTATTTTTCCATTTTCTATATGCTTCATAATAGAAGAACCGGGGTTGGAATATTCTTTTATTAAAAGGACTGCTGTGATGGATATCATAGGCAAACAGCTAGTAATTGTAACTTCTTATGAAGCCCACAGGAGTAACAGGTTGCCAGTCTGCATGCTGGCATGCATGCCCAAACCAAATAAGCTCTTTCTGCCTCACCCACTGCATGAATTCTTGACCAACCAGCAAGTGTGTGGATGGCATGGGCATAACTGGGGTTTTATGCCTCAGTAGTGCTACCTGATAGAAATCTAATGAACTTTTATATTGAATGACCAATTCACTCCACCACTGTTGAAAAGTTTTCCCAGCCCTTGCAAATTAGAAGATGTCTTCAGCGTACTCAGGGTAAAACAGTCACAATAGTCAGGAAGTATCTACAGTCTTCACCAGACCATTCAAGAAATTCTAATTGAAAACAAACGCAACTTTGCTGTGGGTCAGGAAACAGGACAGATGGTAACTGTCCTATTAAGAAAGAACTGTCTTGTTCTGTTAAGAGAAATGAGGAGGATTGAAAATGAAGAGGTGGAGTCACCAGTCTGAAATACACCTGAGTTTCATTTAAGGAAATTAAGTGTTAAGTTCATGGCTAGTAAATTCAAAGCATAAAGCAAGTTAACATTTATTTACACATTTATGATAACTATTTCTTCTTCTTTTTATGTTTTAGATTTATAAGATTGTCTCAGAATAGTAGGTATAAAATACTAGGATGCATAAAATCCAAATTTTAAAGAATAAAAATCCAGCATTGTGCACACTGAGTTACATGTGGGCACAAATTAATTATTCTGACATCTTATAGGGTTTACAGGTGCGAGTAAGCAATTCATGTTTTATTCCTTCTATATTAAGAAAGCTTAACTTTGCTTTAAATTTAAAACGCTTCCAAAAAAGCTTCTAAATTTTACTTTTGAATCTCCCTCAGCAAAGCAACATGCTATAAAGTCTCAGGTCAACAAGAAGAATTGTAATTTCTTATGCTGGAAAAAAATACTAACTAGCATTTAGTAACAGGCTATTTAGTCATCAGCAACTGAGGTCTGCCTGATTTTTACTAAATCCAAATATTAGAAATTATTCTGATTGGTATGATTGTTTCTACCTGCACTTAACTGCAATATGGTTGTTCTGTGGCTAAGAAAAATTTATATTTGGAAATGAGGGATGAGGCAATCCCTAACACATGAAGTATACCCCTTAATCCCATTTAAATTACTAAAAATGTGATGCCTCGAATGTCCTTTCTTCCTGTACATTTTAGCTTTGCACCTAAGTTTCCTGCTGAATTTCAAAGCAGAAAAATTAGCATAATTTTATTTGCGTATATATTTCTAACAGAACCCAGAAGAACAAAAAACATAGTCATAAATTTTTATATAACCTCTATTATTTCTTTCAGTTCTTAAAAAAAAAAAAGAAAAGAAAGAAAACAGGAAATAACAGAAAACACTGAGAACAGCTGCAAGTTCAAATGCTTGAAAGACAGTAAATTCCAGAACCAAGGTTTATGTTTTAATTCTAGTTCGACCCATTTGTGTAAATGTACTATTTCACTTCCTTCACTCACCATCACTTCACTCAGACAGACTGATCCCAACAGTCCTCAAGGTGGACAAGCCTGGCAGACAGGTACGAAGGAGGTCGTTTGGTTCCAGCTGAAAAAGGTAATTTATGACCCTCGTCTTATTTGTTGAGGAGTCTGGAAAGTCTAGAAGTGGAAAGAAGACCTGCAATTAAAGCAGAGGATTTTGGTGAACAGGAAAAAAAAAAGTGTCTATGTCTTTTACTTCTCTACTGTAAAACATATACCCACTGTCTTCCTTATCTTATTTGTGAGTCTCTATAACTGATTTCCA
>JAWLRI010000673.1:10858893-10909302 GCA_034781795.1 Crypturellus tataupa
CCCCCCCCCCCCCCCCCCCCCCCCCCCCCACCCCCCCCCCCCCCCCCCCCCCCCCCCCCCCCCCCCCCCCCCCCCTTATGTTTTGAGAGGTAAATGCTATGAGGAGATCTATGAGCTCACACCAAAAAATACTGCACCTAAGCTCAAGGAGCACTCCTAAAGAACTCATGCAACACAAAACCAAAACCAAACCAAACCAACCAACCCCCACCAAAACACACACAACCAAAAAACACCTAGGAAGAGTACGAGTTCCTTTTTTCACTCTAAATGAGTAAAAGTCCTGGGAAAATAGATTGGCTAGGTCATACTACAGACACATAATTTGCAAAAAAAAAAAAAAAAAAGCTGGTGTATCCTTGCTTCTTGGTACTTAACAGTAATATTTTTTAAAATATCTTTTTACGTGCAGCAATATAGGTGTGTGTGGACATAATACGTGTGTATATGTATACAAATGTATATATATGTGTGTGTGTGTGCACACACACAGGATAAAAGCAAAGAGAAAAAACAACAGAAGTCCTACATTTGACTAAAACTTAGTCCAGTGATTAGAAACCAGAACAATACTTGTTCATTCAAAGAAAAAAAAAACTCTCACTGCCCTTTGCAAATTAATGATTCTCTTGAACATTAATTTTTAATTATTCTTCAGAGAAATTAAAGTTAGTGAATATTGACTGGCTCTCCTATCCAAAATGCTAGTCTTTTGCATATAGCTATACAGAACAAATGAAAATCAAGGAGTTTATCAGATACATATATGGATTTATATTCCAAGCTTAATCTTTATCAGGCTTTAATAAATGCCAAAATTTCTGAGGAATTCCTGAAAGTTCCTGAAAGCAGGTTAGAGGGAAATTCATCATTTCTTTTTTTGTTTTCAGCACAAGCATGTCTTTTTCCCATATATATTCATGTAAAGCTAGTTCCACAAAGGCTTCACAAAAAGTGTTCACACAAGTTTAGCTACAGTAATGTATCGTTTCAGGGACATTAATAATGTTTGTAAACAGATGACTCAGAAAGGATTTGCCTCAAAGAAGTAAAACCAAGCAGAACTAGAATATTTGTGATATGAGCTCTAGGGAAAATAAGACTTTTCAGTTCTTCTGTAAATACATCTAAAAAGAGTTGCTTTCAGTTAATTCAAAGTGCACCATATGTTCTACAGGTAGACAGTACATTTCATCCCACAGGAGTGGATGAAGAGACAAACCAGAGCAAGGTTCACAAACAGAACAGCCAGTTGCAAACCGTATGTTTGGATATGACTTACTTAGAGGGCCAAAAAAGCTGAATTAAAAAAAAACTAGGCAAGCAAATTCATAGCACGTAGGGATGACAAGAATCTGATTTCCCAGAAAAAGCAAACTGACTTCCTGAGAAAAGTTGCTGCAAATGTGCTGAACAAACTACCACCCCATCCCATCTCCTTACTCATCCTTGAGGCCTCCTTACCTCGCTAGCCAGTCCTCCCCCTTGCTTGCAGTGGGATATTGCAGGCTCAATTTGCCATTTCTACTGAATAATGCTTTCCTATTCTATTTTCCCTTCAAAGCAGCTCCAAACTCGGTGTACAGATTAGTCCAGCACCTCCTATCACTATAGTAAAATCAAGAAACTTTAAAACAGATAGCGTTAGCAGCTGTATCCATTTCAAGTAACTGAAGTTACTCATATTAGTATCAATTTTAATCTCCGGGAATAATGAAGGCCTAGAAATTAATATGTATTATTCTTCAGTTAATACTTCAGTCAGGTTTGCACCATAGAAAAGTTGTATATTTTGAAGAGTATCTCCACTTTTGAAAAGTTTTCCTATGCAGCATTTTATTACCCTTCACTGTCATATTGGCCAATACAGTTAGCAGACACTTTTGAAAGTGTAAGGAAAAAGTCTTTGTAAGGGTGTTTGATACAGAAATAAGCATAAAGAGATAAATATTAACATTTTGGCATATAATTATAAGGAAAATTATTTTTATCAAATTTATATGAATGTGAATTCATATGAATTAAACTATTTAGTCAAATTATTCAAGAGAGCTTAAATGTGTTACCTTTTACCTTCAACTTCTAGATAATCATATACATGTGTACAAAATGACCTTTTTTCAACATGAGATGTAGTCAGATATCATAATAAATAAAACCAATGCTAAACTCTTCAGGTGGATTCATTGCAGTATATCAGCAGACAGTAGCAGAGTTGCCTTCTGCCTAGTCAGATCATAGAAAACGTAGGCACCTAATAATGTATGTGATATTTAGATCAAAGTAGTGTTGAAAATTTAGACATAGTACAGCAAGAAAAAAATATATAAATACAGGAATATATCTGTATGTATAATTTAAGAATGTACAGTTGTAAAATCCTGAAGTATTCAGCTCTGTTATTAACTAACCCCATCTAATTATTCCCAAGCTGAACGGTGAATTGTCTCTTTTGGGGTGCTAATATATATTTGAGTGAACCATCAAAAGGTTCCATTAAGTAATTAAGCTTCACCAGTCTCACTAAGCATTAAGGAATTCTTCTTCTTTACATAGGAAGAATTGTTCAAAGGTTAGAGCTTGTCCAGGAATGTAGTAGCTTTGACTGAAATTAAGATGCACCAAATTTCAATTTAAATTCATTTCCTCAGGTAAAAGGGAGATTCTAATGAATAAGAATGGTTGATCTAATGATTTTGATTACCTAGTATTGTAATGGGCTTATTTAATATCTATAATATTATAACATGAGATTGCTGTAATTTTCCACCACAAAAAGTTGCAATAGGGTTTTGGTACCATAAAATCCGAACTGCTATAATATCAGAGGCAGACTTCTGGATTCAGACAGTATTGTGATGAGATTTAAACAGTTTGCTTTGACTTCTGTTAGAATCTATGAAAGGTAAATTGCTGTACTAGTCAGGTTTCCATCAAGAGTAACATGTATTTGGAAATTCATAGTCTTCTAAAAAACTGCTGAGGTTCAGCATCAAGTGATGCCAAGAACTACTTATGAAATTAGAATGAAAAATCAATATAGAAATATTTTAGTGACCCAATATTAATAATTAGAGGCAAGTTCAGTTTTGCATATCTTACATAGTCTAGCTATTGCATTAAATATGTCATCACTTGATCAACTTGCAATAGAAACGTCACATCAAAATATTAAAATAAGGTCAACTAAAATTTCATTACTGATTTTATGGTTCAGAGATTTGAGAATCTATGTAGAGTTATAATCGTTTTCTCATTTGGAAATGAGAATTAGAAGCACTATTACTAAAAAATTTCTATAAAAAGTAATTGATGAAGAACACGTATTTTACAGTCTCCAAACATCCAAGGAACATCAATGAAACTGGAAGTTTTAGCAGACATGATAAGTTACAACCCGTATTTCATATGTCATAGAAAAGTTTAGTTATTGCCTTGATGCTTTATGAATGTGTCAATTTGACCTCAAATATGTACGTAAACACCAGCTCAAGTGCTCTTGAATTCATAATAATGTTGGTACTGTTACAGTGAATTAAATGGGAAATACTGATTTATGTCCTCAGAACCTCCAAAGTGCATTTTCAGAAGGAGTATGAAAATGTCTCCTCTTCTAGAAATGAGGAAAAAAAAAGAAAAAAAACTCCTATGTAAAAAGGTGCTATGTTCCTGATTCCACTCCTCTCCCTCCCCCATTCAGAAATTACTTTGACTTTTAAGACCAAATAACAATTTTAAAGAATTAGTATTTCAAGAAAAGCAGGCAGCAAATTCAGCATATTTCTAAAATAGCATCAGTTTGTTTTCTATGTATGTTTGTCTACTTCCAAGCAATATAGCTATCTGCCCATCCAAGTTTAACAGATTAGGAGAGTAGAAGAACTTTTCATGACACAAGTCATGAGAGATATTGTGACTAGAGGCAAAATTAATCTTTGTGTTTGCATGTAACAGAAATGGGTTAGTATTTTTGGTGACTGGTGTTTTATTTTTTACAACTATCTAAGTTATGTAGCAATATAACTAGTATAACTAGTGTAACTTCTTAAGCTTTGATCTCTATATCTTCTAAACTCAGTCCTGAAGTTCCTCCTAAATGGTTTTGTGTTATTCCAGATTATTGCAATTCTTTCCACTGGAAAAGAAAATGTAGCTTGTGACTACAAGGAGCTGAAACTCTTGCTAGATGTTGGCCTTTCTATGAAACAAGTGTACCTGCAAAATTGTAAATACTTTAGACTAGCTAAAAAAAGAAAAGGATTATGTATCAATGAGTCACTGTATACTCACTAAATGCTGTGGGAAGACTGTCAAATTCTGCTTACAGTCTTAAGCATTTATGTTGGTTTAAGTGTATTCAAGATGCCTCTATGTTGCAGGTTAAGACACCATGAGTCCTACCTGACCTCCTTTCCACATCGTTAACAAATCTAGTGACTCCATTAGGTCAGCAGGGAAGATAAATCTTTCTCAAGCCCATATATGATGTGACTGTCCTTCTAATAAATGAGACTCACAAATATGCCCACGGGTTGATAGCCTTTTTTGGCATTTTTCTCCTCTGTGGCACAATAATTTATATTTACTCTAGAGGTAATGGAAAATCACCTGGACTTGGTCTCTGCTACACAAATTGTCAAAACATCAAGCAATAAAAATAAATAGATAAATAAATAAATAGATTGCTTTAACCTTTTTAAAATTTGTATTGCCTAGTGGGTAATTGAAAACCGAGGTGTAACTTCACATCATTGAGTTTGCAAGCTCAGCGTGGGAAAAACTCTAAGCAAAAAGCTGATCCTTGCAGGTGCCTTCACTGATATCTGTTCTAGATTTTGCTATGCACTTTCTGAATGCCACGTTTGTAATGCCACTTTGGAAAGTGAGAAATGACTAGGTAAGGCTTGGGCTCTGACCTGATTTATGCTCACATGCCAGCATACTCCAGAAATATGCAGTACTGAAATGGGATTACATTCTAAAGACATAGATGACAGATCGAAGAAACAATGCTAAACGCTAAATCACCAACATCCCCAAATTCAGAGTCTCTTGCAGTGTTCTGGCAAGACCTGTATAGCTTGGAGGCATTCGTTTCAACTCTTCAAAAGTATACGAAACACTTGAGACAAACAACACCCTCTGTTGTTGTCATGCACAATCTTATTCACCTCAATTACATATGGCACAGCAGAGTATTTACGTACTTTTATAAAACATAATGCAAATCTGCATATCTCATAAAAATTTCTTTGAATATATTCAATATATTCAATTTGAATATATTCAAGAAACAATATATTCATTGTATGGATACCTGAGCTGTACATTGTGCGCAATTGCAATATGCAAAGAACAAGTACTGATAACACAGTCCCTTCAGTTTGCAAACTCTTTTTGTAACTGTTGTGGCTGCCTGCAATATTAAATTCTCTTAAGATGAATTGCTGTATATTATAGTCAGCGTTGCTGCTTTTTGTGTAAAGTCACTCCGTGGAATGAAAATTGTATCACAAACTGACTTCTTTGGCTCTGATGCATCACCTCACCTCTGAGATGTCACCTTGAGTCACCTCTTGTGACTCAAGAAAAACACAAAACAAAACAGAAGGATGACATGTCTGTCACTCTTCCAGGAAGCATGCCCCCAGTGCAGCTTCATAGACTTCTGCTATGCCATCTTTTAAATGGCATACTGAAACAGCTATTTTTAAATGTTACTAGTAAACTGACTTCATTTTTTTCATCAGTTATATGAAGTATTTGTCTTTGGAGACTGCTACAATTCAATTGCTAATTTAATGACATTTTCCACTGCAGAAAATAATATATCTGTCAAGTATTGTGAATGTGAAAATACAGCTCCTGGAATGATCAGTAAGTCTGAAAATATGTTGGCGTATCAAAGTTTTTTAAAAAAACTGTACAAATAAGAGAAACATCATATACAAATACAGGGAAGATACTAGGTCAGACTCAGCCTGTACAAATTGTTTTCTCCAGAAATATCCACTTCTGATTTGTCTTAACTGACTTCATGGGCAATATCATTAAGGATTGCCTAAGAAGACACAAAGCATAGACAAAAGAATAGGACTAATTTACTGTACGGCCTTTTTGGCTACGGCTTGGACTTGTTTTAGCAATTTCTTAGCAATAGTTAACTCTTACTGCTCACAATATATAACTTCTGCAAAATGCAGTAGCAAGTGCAAAGGCCTTCTGTAGAAGTTGCACCCACTGGAGAGTGCTCTCACACTCTCTTCTTGACAGAATGCGAAATCAGAATCAATATTTTAAACAATTGAATGGCAAAAAAATAGATATTTTCTAAACATTTTCATATTAAGTGGACATATTCACTTAAAGCAAGATGTCTTGACATTTAAGGGCGTTCACTAGATTTGCCTGTGCAGAAAAGATCTGCTTTGGTTTTTCAGTTGCAAAACATTTTAACACAACTTTTTTTGACCCAGAAGAAATTAGCATAACTGAATCTCCATAACATTTGTAAATTACATAAAAATCTGACATAGGGCATTTGAATGATGGCAGAAGAGTGGATGAAGCTGGTGTTGTGCCAAATTCAATAACGGAAAGGATTTTCTTCAGAAAGCTGTAGTGCTTTTAAGTCTAACACTTATGCCTGGGAACATTTTAGCACCTTTTACAGAGGGAGGAAACACTTCTCTCTCTTAAGTGCACAGTGAAGGGGAGTAACGACCGAGAGGAGTCTGAGAGCAGTGCCTCCAATTTGACAAATTCTTTGGCTGGATGAATCTTGATTGTAGGCAATTCAGTAGATGTTATTTGGACAGTTTAAGAGGTTACTGGTTTTGTAGAGGAGCTTTTTCATGGATCATAGATCTTCACCCCTCAAGCTCTCTCTGCAGATCTCATACTGGTATCTCCCACATACTGGTATCTGAGTGAGTGAGATTTAAATATAAGCAGAAGACACTTCAAGAATGCATGTATTTTAATGATCTTCACCCATGTCTCTGGACTCCACACTAAATTTTCTTCCATTTTATAATCCTGGAGTGAAAGAGAAGCATTCTGAACAGGACATTTCCTCCATTTTCTCTCTGTCCAAGGCCCTCCCTTCTTTCTGACACTGATTTGTTTGGCTGGGGTATAACACTCACTTGTTATATCCTCAAAGGCATTCTATATTCTATACAGGATTAAGAGCCCTGAGCATGTATAGCTCCCTAAGGAAAATCTGTTGTTATGATGTCATTCCTAGGGTTTGATTAGTACAAGTGTTGATCTTGTTTCATGTTGGTACCAACTAGTAGTTGACTAAAAAATCTGGAACTGTCTGTAGGAAGTGTGTTTAGGGACAAAATAGATGGGTTTCCTTTTTGGGGATGTTTGTTTCGTAGCAAATAGAAGGTGATGGTGATGTAAAAGCTGCAACTTTCCTATCGTGTTTACATCTTTATATATATAAAGGAGAAAATATATATAGGGGAATATATATATATGTGTGTGTGTGTATATATTTTATACATATATAGATATACATTCTCCTTTTTTTTACTACTTTTCTTTTGGCCTTGTTTTTCTTGCGTGATTTTGTACAAGTAAAGACTGATCCTGAGTAAAAGTGATGCTAAAAAAGCACTGAACAGTAATCAAATATCCACAGTGGCTCCATTTCAAGGATGAAACTTTCACTTGGTCTTTCAAAAATATCAAGATTCCTCACCTTACTGCAGCAGGTGAGTCTGATGACAGGTCAGCTTCAAATGAAAGCTGAGTTCTGTACTTGTAAATAGAGACAATCTTACTTAATAATACTTGTAAATAAAGGCAATGCATTACTTAATGCATTGGTGCCATTTCTGTCTTCACTCTTACAGTTTAATCATTTAGCTGTTGTTATGCAAGATTCTTCTATTTCGTTCCCATTAGCCAGGCTGAATCTGCTGAATCACAAACTAACCACAAAATGTAAATAATCTCTCTACCATTTTGACATTATAATGAAAGAATAACTGGAGAACTGAACCAGAACAGTGACAACAAGATCCAAGTTAAACTAGTCAGACTAAACTGAATCAAGTTACTAGGTGTAAACCTTCCAAAGTCTATTAGATTTTGTCAAAACAAAGTCCTCAGTAGTCTGCAAACGTTTTCACATCACCCTCTCTTCAACAAGCACACTCTGCTACCTCTGCTCCCCAGCCACATTACATCTGCAGCTTGCAGTATTGCCATATTTGACTCCTGTGGTAAAAGCTCTATTTCTAAACAGCCCAAGGGAATATTTGAACAAATACCTTCATGGTGTGTTTTAATGATTTAAAGTATTTTTTCAATCCTAATTGTGTACAACACTACTAATTTTCTGGAGAGAAAAATAAATTTCAAACTCACCTTTCCCTAGTGAAAGAGGGATCATCTTGCAAAATTTCCCACAAGCCACATTTCTTAGAGGGAAGGAAGAGGGGGTGCTAATCATTTTTCTCTGAGGAAAGAGAACACACAGCATCCCTTTTTAATTATAAAGTATACAACATAAAAGTGAACTACTCAGGAGTCTGTTGGCAAGCAGTATTACTAATGAATATTGTGCATTTGTAGCATCCCTGGCAGCTGGCGAGTAAGTCTTGCACATCACCACCTTCTCCTCCCAGGGCTAACACAGGAGCTCCCTTTCAGGAGACGTGCAAACAGTTGTCACAGTCTGTGGAACTCTGGCAGAAGCAGCCAGTTTTGCTTGTCAGACACTTTGAAAACAGATTACCATAAATCAATGTCACTGCTGTGAATTTCTGGTTGCTTCTCCAATCTGGATGATAGATGATCTGGAGACTGAAACCAATGAGTTAAACCTATGTTTTGTAATATATGATGTCCTAAGCTGACCTACTTTTCAAATTACTGAAATTAATATTTGAATTCATATTTGAATTTCAGTATGACTTTCAGGATTGGAATTCAATACGAATTTCAATATTTAGAACTTTTTGTCAGAAGAAAAAATAATCAGAGATGTAATGGAAAAGCTATTGAGTATTTTATTCAAGGATAAAAAGTTAAGCAGACTGATTTTTCTGGTGATAGAAATTGAGAAATGCATTTTAATGAAAATACCAGTAAAAGAAAACAGTCTGTCCTATCTTCCGTATGTTGATATTCACTCTCCACATCTCAACTAGTTGAGTATGGCAGGAGGGAAAGACTCCATGGGAATTATTAATAGAGCCAGAATGTTTTACAGCTAAGCTGTGAAGTCTAGATCAACTCACAGGTGGGAGGCAAATTCATAGTATTAGAAGGGGATTAGAATTAGCAATGCAGTGAGGGGAGAGACAAACAGAAACTAAGGGAAAGCAGAGCTAGTGCCAGGGCAAGTAAAAACAAGATACAGACATTCAGAAAATGAAATGTTGCTCTGGGGTGGGGAGATTTTAGTATCTCAGTAAATAATAATTGTTGCCTTCTCACTCTTCCAGCATCAGCCAGTACTAATTTTAAAGTGCTATATATTGCATTTCCTTTTAAAGAACTATATACTGTACTTCCTTATGGTGGCACATACCAGTGTCAGTAATCTCTGTCTATTTTAAGAGGAAATAACTCAAATAGAGTCAATTCCTCCAGCATGCTTCCTGCCACTTCTACTTCTCCTGTCACTGAAGTGGGTTTGTTTATTTGTTTGTGTTTTTTTGAGGGGGAGCATTGGAATGGCAAAGGAGATGCCTCTTGGCAAAGGATGAGGTCTGTCAAGTCCTCTATTTACTCCTCAAATGCATTAAATATCGTACGGCTACTTCCATTAATAAATAAAAGGGATAATGAATAAATAAAAAGTGACTTTTGCTCTAGTATTATAAATGTCACTTTTTTTGGTTAATTTGCCATACACCTTTCATATACAGCTAAGTATCCAGATAAGGAAATCCCTTGTTACAATCTCAACGCTGTAAAACCTTAAACTTCTGTTTTTGATGTACCTATAGATCTTGAGCAAATACCTATCTTGCCTATCCAGTTAGCTTAAGAGGTAGTAAAAATCTTTTGTGGCAAATAATGATGCTGTATTTTTTAACAGTTCTAACTGTCATCAGAGTTTTGTTGTAGTAAGGCTTACAAATATAAACTATTTGTGGTTGCATGCTAAGTGCCTTTTTGCTCTGCGTAAAAATATCTGTTAAAAGATAAGTCAACTTTGCCAGTTTACTGCTGAGACCCAGAGCTACTTATAGTGAACAGTGTTATCTTGAGCATCGCAGAGGGTCCTGGGTGTTCTCTTACTTTTCAGAAAAAAAATCCATTTTGAACAACTTTGACACTCCAGGGCATTCATTGTGTTGCTAGAGCACAGAATTCAATATTCTAAAATAATAAGAAAAGACAGTTGAGTTTAAGTACAAAAGATCTAGGGTTTAGTCTCTGAAATTTTCATGGCATCATCATTCAAGGATGAATTTTTATGGCAGAAGTATCTGTTCTCAGAATGAAGGACACAACTCTAGGTTTTATATTTTATAGTACTTTTCATTTTTCTCCTATGCTCCTCTATTTCCTGGAAATTCCAGAACATTTTGTTTCGGTTGGATTTTACTGTTCAACCCTATCCATGCTCTAAACTGAGCAGGAAGCCCTCATTTCTCTTTCTCTCTGCTTCTGTTCCGGCAAGAACTCCTCATGAAAAAAGGAGGGACAGAGCCCTCACGTTTTGCATCACTATGTTCTGTGCCTTTGGACTGCATTCCTTGACATGTCTTAACATTACTGAAGCAGTTGTTTCAAATCAGGAAATAGCTCTTAAACCATAACCCATTAAAACCTCCATGGAAGGAAAGTGCAGCCTAGGATGAAAGAGATGCTAAAATCCTCTGAACTCCTTCCACATTTTCTAAGGCCATGAATATGCAGTCGTCTTTTTTATATTCCTTTTGTGCTTAGATGACTGGCTCCACACAAGTAAATAAAATTAAACTGGAAATTTCAAAGCAGCTTCAAAGGAAATTAACACCTAAATTTATTGATGGCACTTTTGAAGATGCAGACCTTCACCTCTAAAACACAAAACAAAACAGAACAACCTACAAAAAACTACATATTTTTAGATTGTTCTATTATTGCACAAACACTAAAAGCTCTGCAATTAAAAAGCATTTCAACTGAATGGTTTGAATTGTTTTTCCTCCCCAAGCTTCAGGATTATTCAGAAGGCTTTGAAAAGTGTCTTTCTGAAAAAAAGTGCCCTTCTGATTGAGAATGTTATTTTACATCTTGTGCAACAAAATAAAGTGTTTCAATATGTGTAAGATTATTACAGGACAGAAAACAAGCACAGCAAGCTGCCTAAAAGGAATGAAACTAAAAGGCATTAGTAAAAATTAACATAGTATACATAATTTAGAAGTAGAAAAACATAGTTGATTTTGGCTCAGCTTCTAAAAATGCACATATCTCCTAGTAGCAGTTAAAATATATTAAGTAGCTGAACAAAAACAGGACTGACAGGACTGATGGTTTAAGGTGTAGAAAGGCAAGGGGAACATTGCTCACCGCAGACATCACTTTGGAGATCCCAGGCAGCAGGGACCTGTAAGCGGGAAGAGAACAGTGACAGAAGGTACCAGCTCTGACATTGACAGTGACAGTTACAGAAGGTCTAATGCCCTTTCCCACCTCCTCAGCATGAAGCAAAATAAAAGATTCATCTTGCTCAAAGACAGATATTCTCCTTTGACCGGTCACACCAAAAATAAGGAGCTGTGTTGGCCTCCCCCAAGCCATCTCCTAGAGCTCCTTCTGACTGAGCACACTTACTTGCTGCTTACAATATGTGCCCTCAACCAAAATACCGAGAGGCATGAGAACCATCTAATACCTCTTTAGTTCATTACTCTCTTTCTACTCCCTTCTCCCTGAAAGTCATTCAAGTCACTTCATAATGCAAAGCAGACAGAAAGTAGGAGGAGGTCAAAAAAGAAATCCATCCTCCAGTAAGACATTATGTGCATCCTAAGGAAGGGCTCCAAGAAAACCTAATTGTGCCTGAAAGCATAATGGACTAACTTCCTCCACAGCTAAAGCCACGCAAAAGGTTCCATTAACTTTCTCAGACCACAAACTCAGCTAAGGTGAAAGGGTCTATGGCCAATTTAGAAAACATTTTGACTTTGCATTTAAAGGGCACTGGCTTCATTCACTTGAAAAAGTGCAGAATGGTGTTATATACTACTCACAGAATGCTTTAGATGTATAGTCAATGACT
Source organism: Crypturellus tataupa (assembly GCA_034781795.1). Classification (NCBI taxonomy): domain Eukaryota; kingdom Metazoa; phylum Chordata; class Aves; order Tinamiformes; family Tinamidae; genus Crypturellus; species Crypturellus tataupa. The sequence goes on from JAWLRI010000673.1 coordinate 10,871,138, forward strand.
ACCAGCTACAACTTGTCTAACAAATACATGCCTAAAGGAAATAAAATGCAAACTATCCAGTAAAAAATATATAACTTTATGGACATGGCCTTCTCCAGTTAGCTTAATATACAAAGTATATTATTTTGTTCTGCAGCTTCAGTGCAGTGAACCTAGCATATACAATACCAGAAGGAAGTGCTACCAGCATAATTATTCATACTTGTAAGCATACAAAAATGCTTACAAGGATAAAAACTAAAGTTAGAGTCCTTCTTCTATCTCAGTAACTTAAAGGGCTATCACTTACTGACAGTCATACTGTCTGTTCTATTTTGAATGTTTGCTATTGTATACAGTGATAAAATAGAAGAAGCAGTAAGCAGGGCTCCATAGTCAACACAATGTACAACTGGAAATATAAACTGAAGATAAAATCTGCATTATTATCACTTTAAATATCTGAGATGGACCACCATAGAAAAATGTATTGCTTTTTAAAGAGACTACCTAAAAGAGAAAGAGATATAAACTCATCAGCTACTTTTGTCACATACGTATGTATCTTAATCTATGCTGGGATCATTTGGACTAACTAGATGAAAATATTTTTAATTACATGCTATTAAAATTTAAATTAAAACATAAAATCCCATTAGATTTGATAAAAAAACCAAACCCTGCAATTTGTGAATATGAAATTACCTAATGTTCACTGTTCAAAACAATAATAGTCCATGTGCCTGTAATAAATTAATGTTAATTAAAGGAGAGATGCTTTAATTACCATATGGTTGCCTGATTTAGTTGTAATCTTTTGCAATAAAATTTTGTAAGTATATAAAATTAGATATGCCTATGCTCACTGACAAAGTAAAACCTGTCTTGCTTATCTGGTGCCTAAAGATTGTTGATACAGTTTTTTATCTCACAGTATTGATACAGTTTTTTAACTCACAGTATTTGTTAAAATTTGGTAGAAGTAGACCAAATTCTCTTAAAGTAACATAAGAACAGATGCCACGATTTAGTTCAGATATAAGATATAAGGTATAAGGTATCTTACCAGATGAAGGTACAAAACCAGTCAATATTAAACTGAAAAGCACCAGAATAAAATTTCTGATACATCACATTCTTGTTTTCATCTAATATTTTTTGCCAATCAATGACAATTGGAAAGTAGCACAAAAATGATAATATGCATAGCATTGAAAACAACCAAGCTGTACTTTCAAGCTTAAGAGGAAAAAAAAAAAGCACGAGCAAGCCCAAGACTGCACAATAAAGTATGTTTTCCCAGAGTTAGCTTCAGTGAATATAAGACATTACTTAAGTAAACACGACAAACCTAAAAATAACACAAGAGCACCAGATAATATGGCAAATTTTTGCTATAAAAACATTTAAGTGTATAGGGCCCACTTCTTTCATATCTGAAAGGAGTTAAGGAGTTAAGCACTTCAAAATTCAGCAAGAGCAGCTTTTTTTTTCTCTCTTCTCTGCTTTACCTAAATAGAAAATACCTAAAATTAGATGGCAAAATTTTATTATCCCATTTTTATAACTGCAGAATTGCATAAAGCATAATTATTTCCACAAATACTAACACTAAAAAGTACTTGACACTATCAGTGTCAAGTTTTATTTGTTTCAAGGCTTTCCTGGGAGATTAGATCAAAATTGTTCATGACTAACAAAGAAATTGAGAATGTCATTTGAGATGTTGAGAAAACATAGCTATTGGATCCTTTTTTTCCTCATCTATTTTAATGATCCTAAAAAAATATTAAAAAGAAGCTCGCTTTTAGAAAATTTGACTTTTCAAGATACCTCTACTTTTCATAATTTCTCATTTCCTCATAAATCATCCATACTGTCTCTAGACGCAAGTTACAGATCCCCATGCAAATTGAAACCGACAGTTTTAACTGAGCAAATAATTATGGAAAGTTTTTAGAACATCACAAGCAAAATGCAGATCTGCAATAAACCAAAGCACCATGTGGATTTACTTTTTGCTCCCTATTAAAATAGCCAGTAAACTAATGTGCTTTTAAAATACCAATTGACTACGCTGTATATTACTTACATTATTTATTGTAGGCTTACAGCCCTCATTTAAAACTATTATTATTAGAGAGATATTTAGACACCCAAAATCAAAATTTTTCCCAGCATGGTATTTTTAAGGTCTTTTTCAAAAGAGAGTATTTATATTCTCTGCAATCTGTTAAAGCATTAAAGGATTTCCTGGAATGGAAATAACAGGCAGATTCTTGTTAACAGTGTTTCTTCTCTCTGCTAATAAACCTACTTTGAACTTGAACTTAACCAGTTTTAGGCCCTGGTCTTGCACTACCACAAAGTTCTCCAGAAGCCCGTGGGTTTTCAGCAAGATGAATTAAATTGTAGCAATAGTTTGCACTGAAGAATAGGTGTTGTGCATTGTTATTCACAATGTTTGTGCCTTACTAGAATATAAACTCCTCAGGCTTATCAAGAGCTTATCAAGAGAGACTGGGGACCATTCCTCGCGTTATGTAAGACTCTGATAGTCTGCTAGTTTTCTCTTTCTCCTTTACCCACAGTCCATCAACATGAAAAAAAACCAAAACCGAAAAAGCCTGCCAAAAAGGTTTGCATGAGATCAATAACAGCATTTTTGGATTACTTTGACCTTTTTTTTTTTTTTTCCTCAACGCTAAGTTCAGACTTAAATGACTTTTCTACAAGAAAAACACAAGAGCTGTATTCACATATTGCAAAATATGAAGTCTCAGCCATCTTTAAACTTCTTCACCTTGGCACATTAACTGAAACCAACTCTTCTACCTGACATTAATTTTAAAATATCAGCATCATCTAACAAGATAATTCTGACCAGAGACCTCTGCAGGGTTTATGAAGATATTTTAAATTTAAATACAGAACAGTTGCACAGTCCTTAATCGTAATGGACACCTCTGCAACTTTCTTTTCGAGATACTGAGATTAGCAAAACTCAGTACATACAATGGCCCCTGGGAATAAATGGCAAGTGAAGATCTGTTTAACTCCTACATAGGTGTATGTGAATCCACAGATCAGACATATCCAGAGGTGCTTTCTTGTTTGATAACTAGAGTGTTTGTTAAACTCAGTTTTCATGAGTCCTGAGCATGCTTAAAGATAGACAAAAAAAAAAAGGGGGGACAAAAAGGAGAGAAATAAAGTAGTAATGACCAGGGATAAACTGTAGCTACATTTAGCAAGACTAATGAATTACATAAATAATCACAGGATAAAGGTCATTAAAAAAAAAATAGAAATGGATGCTGCCAGGCTTGCGTATATAACCCAAAAATTAAGTGCAAGAAAGTAATTTTAAAGTCATAAGACTAGCAATAATACATTCTGTAATCTTTCCACTCACCTTCCTGTTCAGGAAGCTCCGGTTTTAATTTTATTCTCTGTAAACAAAAAGGTTAAAAACTTTCTTACATAATTGAAAACTGTGATACTTTTTTAACTGCATGATTAAAGAAGCTGAGACTTAAAGGAAGAAGAGCTCGAACAAGATATGTGATAACAACACAAAGTCAAAACTCATGAAAAAAAATCTGTCTTTGTTTTTCAGTTCTAGGGAGGTATCAGGGAAATGTATATTTTTTCCTCAGTCAGACTGATATATGGCAAAAATAGCTCTGAAATACTTCCTAGAGCAGAGATGGAATAATCAATGAAAGATAAAGCATAAGAAGAAGAATTACACATTTTAAAACTGGGAATGCTACATCTATCTCAGTGCCTATACAGTATAAATAAACCTCCATGAAATTCAAGCACATGTTCTAACGGCTGGCAGGATTTTACATGTCTTCCCACAAGGTAGTGGGCTAGCACATTTAGAATCCCTTGAAATATTAAATTAGGAGGTATTAACTGTGATTCATTTACTCTTGATTATGGTGTATATCACATTGTTTCATCAAATAATATATTACATCAGACCAGGTGTTCATTACTAGTCTCTCTATAGTGGATCACACTAAACTAAAAAGCAACAGCTGAAATCATATTCTTCTATACAAAGGTCTGATTTAGAATATCTTTTCTGAGGAGAGACATTATCGATCCTCATTTTGTCTACCAAATGGCAAATGGTCTGATATCCTTTTACTAAATCATACATAAAGAAAGCTGGAAATGTATTTTCTAGTTCAAACCTTCTAGTGCTTGCTGAGCTGTGATTCAAGAAGTTTTCTTATCTCCATCCTAGACTCTGTGTGTATTTGTTTTTGTTTTTTCTGTTTTGGGTTTTTTTTTTTTTTAGATATAAGAAAAAATAATGACTGAAAACTATGTAGCAAAGTTAGAAAAACCTGAAAGGATCTGACTTTAGGATTTAATCTTTTTTTCTTTAGACTGAATTCTACAGATACCTCACCTCTCCTGCAATGAAACTTGGATATTAATGAACGTAAATAGCTTAGCAGGTGTTTGAGTTTGTCTATGTTTTGAACTCCGCTACTGATGAGGATTTATTTTGCTCTTAATAACATATTTGTATGTTTTCAGAGGCTAAAAGTGTTTGAAAATACATCTGCTGATGCCAGTGCTGCTGATTGGGCTTGATTACTATGTAGCTGTGTTAATTTCGGTTGTACATTATGTGGACCCATCTCATTTTCACAAACTTAATGGGACTCTGTCTCTTTGTAAGACTCCATAAAATGCAACAGCAATCCATAGCTGTTGAAATGAGAGTCTTTCCATGTTTTCATGGGCTTTGAATCATTTGAAAGCTGAATATCATTTTATGAGGTTAAGACTCACTACCAGAAGTGCTGTAAAGGGTGGAAGATTAGGGACTTCTCTAAAAGCAGTCTGCATTACGCAGGGAGCAGACAGTAATCTGGAACAGACTGATGAACTGCACCAGCACCTCTGCCAATTTAGTCAGAAACAAAGTACACTGCAGGAAACCTAGCACCAAGGGAGAGGGGAGAAGGGTGCAAAGAGGAAGGGGTCCTTAGAGCCTGTTGTGAGGAGAACCACGCTGAAGTCAGAGTGCCCCACAGAAATGAAAATTCAGGTGAAGAGAAATTTCTTATTTTTGTACATTGGGAATCCCTGCAGCTTGCCAGCTACCTTCACCACTAGTTTTAGTAGGATTACCAAAATCACATGTTAGTGTGAAAATATGCCCTGAAGAGCAGTTTGGTCCTTATGGACAAAAACTATGTGCATCCTCCTGACACCTCTTACTGAAGATAATGACAATATGACATTTATGACAAGCATTCTTCATGAGTTTAACCTCTTTTGGGAAGAGTAATTGCTTGGAGAAAATACTAGGATTTTTTTTTCCTAATGTAGTTGTGAGAAATACTATAGATCATCTATAAATTATTGTTTTATTTTCCCATTTTATTTGCTTTTCTTTCATGAAATATAGTCTGAGCTTGTCTCCTGACAATAGACAGCAAAGTTTCCACAGTAGATAATACTCTACTAAAAATTCATTCTAATCCAGACAATGGGAAGCATGAGATTTCTAGAACTTTCTTTTTCTTTTTTTCTTTTCTTTTCTTTTCTTTTTTTCTTTTTTTTTTTTTTTTTTTTTGCATTAAGAAGTCTGGTTATCTATTGTTTACACTCATGCATTGGATGGCTGTTTCCCAAAAGGACTTAATGAATACTAAATAACAGTTTCTGTATAATTTTCCTGTTTAGAGAAAGTATTTCTGGTAAAATTGAACCATTTGGGATTCATGAATATTTTCAAGGATGTAGAGTCCTTCTCTGAATTCTTGTTGTAACTACAGTGCTTCTGCAAAATAGAACAAAGTAAGTGGATACATATACTGACAAATATATGGACCAATTATTTTCTTTATACAGCCTAGCTAGTTGGAAATTGTTGATGGCAGTGAGACTGTGATTACTCAGTTCTCATTGCAGAAGGCAAATTGTGACAAAAACGTCCATACATATAGAAGCAACAACCCAAGCTGCCAGGGAGAGGGAGGAGGAAGAGAAGGAGTGAGAAGGAGGTTGGATACAAGAAAACTATTAGAAATGCAAGTGTTTGTTAGTGAAAAAATACCTGGCTCTTCAGATCATTGGTGATCTCCAGTTTGTGGAGAAGAAAAAGTTATTTTCCCATCAGTTGTAAAATTGCTTTGCATCTCCCCAAAACAGTTATTTTGCAGCTTCCTCTGAAGAACTAGGGACAGTGTGGAGACTTGTGTGGACAGCACGCATTCCTGATTGAGGTAGTGCAGCAGCCTTTTTTCCTGCTCAGGTGTATTTCCATTCTGGCTCCATGACAGACTCCTTTTCCAGTTTGCCATTCTTGGCTAGTGAGTGTTGTTTGAAATAAAGGTCATTCAGTTTCTTTCCCGTTTACCCTCTTAGTTGTGTTGATTCTTACAGAAGGGAGACACTAGACAGCTGCTATTGAACCAGTGGCAGGCTTTTTGGTAGGGAAAACACTTGGTTACTCACAGCTCTTATAGCTCACTGCGATGACAGATGCCTTTTTTTTTTCCCCAAGGGGGTGTGAATGTGAAATATTCTTTAACTGGTAGTTTAATTTTACACTAAAATTATAGTCGCAGTCTTCAGTAGAGACTTTGTGCTTAATAATTTAGTGAGACACTCAAAATCTGTGTGATGAAAATATGCACCAATGAAAAGGTGTGTTTAACCTCATAATCCCACTGAGACTCAAATATTCAGCAGCTTCCCAATATAAGAGAGTTAGAATTAAAACACAGCTGTTTCATACTTGTCTTCTCCTTCTTGCTGTGTAATCCTTAAGGTATTTATTTTATTTGGACTGAGGTTGTGGATTGTACCTCCTTCAGAACTTAATGGCTTTAAGCTGCCTCATCTCTGGGGTCTGAAGGTACCTTCATGTTTTATATTGTGCTTTCCCTTAAGTAGTACTCTCCTGACCTGGCTGCTCTGTGCCAGATGACCAGGGTCTGAGCTCTCAGATGCTTTTAATTTACTGATAGAGTTATAGCCAAAGTGAGAAATAAATGTTATTCTAAATGCAGATAATGGGTGATGCCTATTTCTATGGCAAGCTCTTGCTCCTGTTGACAAGCCTTTCTGGGGTCTACTAGAATAGTTTATTGCTTTTGTATTTCTTTTGTCTTCTTAGCTTGTTCCTCAGCACTGTACAGCCTCCAAGGTGATGTCTTCCTCTTTCTTCCTCTTCCTTCTACTACCTTGTTCAATTCCTTCATGCACTTTTCAAATTCTCATTTCCAGGTTCCATCTTCCTCAAAAAATTGCCCCTCATTTTCCATTCTCTCTTTTCTATTTTGCCTATTTCTCTCTTTTCTATTCTCTCTAAAACCCTGTATTGCTGCAAAATACAATCCTTTTTCTGCCATTCCATCTATTCGGAATGCTTGTCAATCCATCATTCAGTGTTCCACACTGATACCATTCTCACTAACATCGGTAATTATACACCCATTTCTAAAACCTGCCACTTCTCTATCCTCAGCATCTCCAAAGAATAATCCTTATAATCTCCATCCCTATGGCCAGACATCTCATTCAGGCTCTCATACAGCCTGCTGCCATTAGTGCAGGATTCTCTAAAATGCAGTCGTTGCCTTCTTCAGCCTACATGAAACAGTGTTTTTGAATCCATCTCCATTGCTTACTTATTCAAATACTAATTATTCTCAATAGTTCCATCCACTGTCTTCCTGCTCAAATATTATCAAACTTGACAATACTTTCAAGGTCATTCTGCGTCCTCTCCAAGCAGTCAGCTTTCACCAGTAGCCTCCTCTGCTTTATCATCTTGTCAGCCTGTTTCCTCCCTTTACAATCCCTCTCCTCTCCTTGTCTCATCCATCTCCTATACAGGTTATGAATTTCTTGGTTTTATTGACCAGCTCTTCACCTCATCCACACGTACTGCATTTAAAGGCTTGCTGTTGCCTGTAGTAAAATAAGATGAATTTTCTTTCTCTTCCTTCAGTGTTTTCCTTTTCTTTTTTTTTTCCTTCCCTTTTTCTTCTCTCCCTTCATTATCTTTTTTTCTGCTCTGTCCTTTAATAAAGCATAATTGCCTTTGGAAAAGATATATGTACAGAGCTTCACTGAGTGCTAAGCTGAGCAGATCAGCATGGATCACCATACCACTATTTGGAAATATGCCACTACTTGGTATCCAAATTAGTCAATTTTTTTTATATAGTAGTCAGAGGGTTTTGAACATATCTTTAAATTTAATTGGCAATAATATTTCCAAGTTCATTATAATACTTGGAAGGTTTCAAGTGGGAACACCATGGTGTGATGACTTTGAAGATGACTGTGCACAAAGCAGGGGGTTCTGCCTGACACTATGAGTATGTCAGCTCTAGCTAAATCAAAAGGTTTATTTTTACCTTCTTGTTTTTACCTCTGTCTTTATTTAATCCTGACAGATGCCACAGAGTCAATAGCAAAAGAGCATTAAATGTTGACCTCTCTCCATTTAGTTCAAGCAATATTGGACAAAACGAGATGGGTGCTGCACAGGAAGGGCCAGCTTTACAGGTCTCTGATCTGTGCAAGAGCTCATAACCAAGCAGAAGTCTCCTGGAAAAGACTGAGAGTGGTCTGCTGTGGCTCTGATCATGGAAGAAAAATTATGGGAACAGCATGCGCTGATTTATTTGGTCACAGGGCTTGAGGAAAGAACTGCATCTGTCAGCATCTGATAACACATAGCAATGCCTCTCTGAATACAAGCAGCACCTCCATTTGACATCTAATGATCTGTGTTTTACAAGATAAGAGCACAGGAGTCATCATAAACCTTTGTGGAGACACTACACAGGTTTGAAAGATGAGGGGTAGTTTCAAGGTCATGGTCAAGAGCTAAGTTCAGGAAGGGAGACTTGGCAGGACCTGCCTCTTGAAAGCAAGTCTGTGAGTGCTAAAACTCACCGTGATGTCTAGGGCCAGCAGAGATCCAGCCGCCTTGTAGACATCTGGACTAGAGGACTGGGACCAAGCAGAGATAGCTGCAGTCTATTCAGACTCCCCACTATGTCTGTGATACTGAGGGTTTGCTTTGAAAAAAAAATAAATAAAAAGAAGATAGTGATTTGTGATCAGAGATAAAACTATAGCTGTTCCTATGCTTATATGATTTATCAAAGGGAAATATTCATACTATACCAACTAATGTAAAGCATTAAGATGTGTCAACTAATGAACTTGGCATTCAGTTGTAGAAATAAAAAATAAAAAAGGCAATGCAGCATAAAATAATTAACATCTGACTACTGCAGGAGGGAAAGTGAAAACCACTGGGGGACAGGCAGCAAAGATATACAGTCTATTCCCTGATCACTGGGTTAGCTAAATGTTTAACTGAATTTGTATAAAATGAGTAATTCTGAGCACAATGTTCACACCATAACTCCTAAATATCGCTGTCATTGCATAGACCCAGACATCAAGGTTAGGTCACAGAGATGAATGCCATAGCCCTTAGATCCTTTCAGACCAGTCACTTCTGTGATGTGGCCATCTATGCCTGGACTTTTAAAATACAAAAATAATCAAAATATTCAGAGGGATATACAAAACTCAGGATTGGTCTAATACCACTTTTATTAGGGGAGAAAATGAATTTCAATCACTCTTATTTACTGAATGCAAGAAAACCACCCAGAGAAACACTTTCAGTGTAGAGTTATTCTCTCTACTTACTATCCTTCTTTGCACTGCATCATATGTTCTGCCACATGGCCCTGGTATCTCCACTGTGAAGCAACTCCCTGAAGTGTACCCTCTCAGATTCCTCTGGCTCAGTGCCAGGGGTTAAAAACAAGTGTTTTGAAAAGATGCTGAAATAATTTTGGAAATGGCATGGGAAAACAACCATGTTTCTAGCTGATGAATTGTCTGAAGAGCAAGCTGATGGCTTTGTTTCTATAACCTGAAGACAGAGCAGCAGCATTCAATTTTAATAAACCTTTTAATTCATATATTTATTTGGCACAGAACAAAAATGCTTATATGTAGTGGCTCTTATGATATTGCTCTGGCACAATAATTTTTCTCCTAGGCTACAACGAGGAACTACAGAGTATGAAGACTTTTTAAAAGCTTGGTAATAGGTCAGTCCAAATACTATTATGGTTCTGATGCATAATTACAGTCTGCAGTTATCCTGGGGTAGGGAATAAATAGCTCCATGATCTTTCCCCTTAGTTTTCTCTTCTCCTGTCTTTGCTGGATCTCTCTTATCAATCCTTGAAACGATATCTTACCGCCCTGTGATATGTGATCCATGCAAATACACACTACTAGGTTTCTTTCCCACCTCTGTAAGTTATTTCCACAGAAAGATAACTAACGACATTAATAGACAAAATAAATGTAACACTTTAACAGTCTATTCTTAGATAATAGGAGAAAAAAAGTAACCAATGTATTTTATAGGAAGATAATAATGAAGTTAACTGGGTAACATTGGTTATTGGTTTAGTGGCCAAACCAAGTTTGATGTTACTATGAAAATTTACTTTTGGCTGTAGTCACATAGACAGATTTTCTGTGAAATCAGACTAAAATTACTTGTCAGGTAGTTCCCAACACTGTGAGACAGTTTTTTCCATCAATCCCCAGGCAGCAGAGACATGCTGTGATCTTCTGAATAGCCAGGGTAGCTGTGACAACAATCCTGAACTCAAATACTTCAGTCAAAGGTTTATAAAAGTTTGTCTTCTTTTATAACACAGTGGATGGTCATCCCCAAGGACACTCATGGTGGGGAAAACAGCATTACCAAAAGAGGGACTCTGGCTTCAGAGATCACCTAGTCTACTCTGTGTCTCAGTGTAGAATCAACTTTACCTAAAACATTTCTACAGATGTCTGTCTGAACCACTCTTTATCCTAGGCAATCCATTTCAGTTCTTGACCATCTTTCCCATTAGGAAAGTCATGGTAGGGTTCCCCTTAAAGATTTTTTTTTTCATTTAAGTTCAACTATTTTTTGTCTTAAATATTGACCCTTGATTTTGTGGACTTAACGTGGTGTATATTTCTAAGCTACTTGATGTTTCTAGCAGTATCAAGTAGATTTCTTCCTTCAAAAAACCAGCATACTTCTTTAAATAAGCATACTGATTTAAGGTGCCCACACTACAGGTAAGGCACAGCCCCACATTTCTGCCAGTGCCCAAGGGTCTGCCAGGTCTCAGATGGACTGGTAGCTTTCCTGCTGAGCAGGAACACAAATGACAGTGTAGGTCACTTTGGCCCATAGTTTGGGCCAACTACAGTAGACAGCTGCTTAGCTAGGTAGTGTGGAAAGCTGTCAGGGGCAACAGGAGATCACTCAGCATCTCTGTGGGAGCTGGTGGAGTTAGGAGGGGACCACAGGGATTTGCTTTGAAGTGGAGGGAACAGTTAGAGGGAGTTGCAGACTGCAAAGGCCCTGGCAGCTGGTGCGTGTGCACATATCATGCAGATAAAGACACAATACGAGAAAAGTGACGTGCTCATTTTTCAAAGTAGCCATCGTAACTGTGAGTGCAGGGCCATAACTGAACACACACATAGGCTCTTCTGCATATGATTAACTGTTCTACATTCTTAAAATGCCATTTCCATTTGGGATTTGCATACAATGTGTGTGCAACCATTTTTTTCTAGTGTTTTACAGCCGAACACAGAGTCTGTGCATTCCATATTTAGTTATGAAAGTTATGAAAGGACATGGCATTTCAAAATATTCTTAGCCAAGCTATTTTTATATCAGAAAAAAATAAGGATGATGAACAGAGCTCCTTTGCTGATCCCCTGTGTTATGAAATTTCCAGTATAAATACAATTCTCATGAGAAAAAAATTTCCATCAATGGTCCAAAACACAACAGAGCTAAGTAACCAGATTATGAATGTATGTGAAAAACTACAGTTCAGACATCCTCTGATTTGGGGCAATTTTAACTTTTTATTTTCCCCCCTGAAAGACAGTCCATTGACTTGTCATTCATCATCTGTGGCTCTAATCCTGCCTAATGAGCCAGATGATTTCTGTCTGCTCTCCGGGCTGGTCTCCTGGAACACAATGGAACTTTGCATGATTTGATCAAGATGTGATGAGACAGGATCTTCATTGGCGCATTTCAAATGGCTATTCATATTTATGTCTTATTTATTTATATTTATATTTTATATTTATATTTAAAAGATTTAAAATAATAGAAATTGACATACATGAGCAGCGCAACCCAATACAATCCAATACAATCAAGCCCATAAAGTCCAACCTAGAATTTCAGGGGAAGGGGTTGCAATCCCTTAGAAGATAACTACAGAAACTGCTAGGAATATGGGAAGCCAGTATTTCATAGTAAAAGCTTTGGACCTGCACTAAGTTTTACTCTGTTTTCTTTAGCATAACTCTGCTTGTTATTTATTTCCACTTTAGTGTTTAATACCAGCATAAATCTTGCCAGACGACTGGTCTCACTGACTTTCACAGATCAGATTTCCTTAAGTTAATTAAGTACTACTTTTAAAAAGTTTTCTTTAAAAAATACTATTCTATTATTTTATTTTTTCTGTGTTGCTATTTTATATTAGGTGTACTCACTGGTTTGAGATTAGATTAATTTCCACCTTCATAGACTGTTTATGGAATCTTGAATAATTATGTACTTAAGTCATTTAAATTATAATGTTTTATCTCTTTCAATATTTGCTTTGGAAAAGGGTGCTTTCAGTGAGACCATTAGGGTTACCTAAGTAGCCCATAGGAAAATACTAAGTTGTTTGTTTTCAAATTTATGATATTTTATCTAGTTTTATGTTATAAAGATATTGACACATTTAGCTTCTGGCACAGTGTATCAACTGGAAACATTGTCTTTTGTAATTGTGCTTTATGGCTTTTTTTGCTCACTCAGCTGTGGTTACTTATCTTAACCAACTGATATGTGTAACAAGTTTTTTTATTATTATTATTACTATTTTTTAGATTTGTCTGCCCAAAGATTTAATATACTTTTCCTGATAGAAAACAGGAAGCATAATAACGATATTCTGTTTGTAGACTGATTTTGTAAATATAGCCACATACCCCACAAAATTCTATTTCTATCCTTTACAGACTACACTAGCACATCACTTAGTGCTGTGTATTATACTCCTGGGTGGGATGAAACACCTTGATGAAATCGAATGTGATGAGAATTGGTTCTATTGTTTCTTGCAGCACTAAACACCCTGACTCACTTAAGTTAAGTGATAATATTGAAGCTTATCACATTGGCATTTAAACATAAGGCACAAGTAGAGGAATGTCATACCTTTTTCATCCATTTCAGAAAGAATTTTGTGGTAAAAAAAAAATGAAGCACCTGCTATGAGATTCATCACTTCTAACTTTTTGGTGCCTAAATCTCCTCTAGATGTTCAAAGTCCCCTAATAATCAATAGAGTCCATGGAGGAAAGATTGGTCTAAGAAAGACATGTAGCGTTAGTGAGAAATGAATTACATAACAAGATTTTATTTTATTTTTTTTTTAATAAAAGGAGAACTTGAAAAAAAAACATCTTTAAGTCAATTTTGGCTGACACTTTTTAGGCAATTTATAAGAGTCTTTGCCATAAAAATGAATCATGAGATCACTTTGTCAAGGGGTTGTGTGGCAAGGTCACACAGCCTATAAGACTACAGATTACCAAAACTCATTTTTTTCTCATTTCTGTTAGGCAATTTTAAAAAAACAACAGGTTGTCTTGACTTTACTAAAAGTAGAAAAATTTACATGTACTTATTAACATACCCTACCTACAATACGAGCCATGACAAATAAGTCAATACATACTATGTGTAAGAAAGCAAATATCAAGAATGATACTTTTTCTTCCATACCAATAATGACAAGATCATAAGTTTTAGTTGTATTCTTTGCTAAATGCTCTTTAAAGGAAAAATGCTATCCTGCAATTACCTGATATCCTACTATTAAATTCTCTCTCTAACAACTTTCCTTCATGCAGATAAGGGAGAAGCTACATTTACAGTGGAGTAGCACTTTACCCAGTGATGACACATGCTTGGTTTCATCTCTGAAATATTAACCTCTCCTTCCTTACAGTTAATGATGAAGACAGACTTTTTCCTCACAATAATAGGAATCAGAGAGAAGTGAGAACACAAGCACTATGCAAAATCCAAAGGCAATGCCTTTTCATCTATATTAGAGGGAAAAAAAAAACAATTTCTTTGGGTACATGTATAATGGGTACAGTTCTCAAAGTTTCACCTAGTTCCAAGATTACAGACCCCGTTGTGTCTAGAGGTACAAAACTTACTATTTCCCAGCACAGATCTTTGCAGTGTTCCAATATCAGTCTTCCTTATGAGAATAGTTTCTACCCCTTTCTGTCTTGCTAAACCACTTACAATAAATGAGACAACTTTATTATTCTAAATTTATGGCTTATTTCTTTTTAAAAGTTTGATCAGATTCCTATTCAAAAATATTTTGTTCATATCCTGTTCAAAAATACACTTTATCAATCATATCAGCATTATTCACATACCCACCACATCCTTTAAAGAACTTCAGTAGGCTTGCTGACTTGTTACATCTAGGACTGAAGTTTTCTACTCTATTATTTTCTTTCTGTCCTTATGTGCTTCTCCATCTCTTTAAGATGTCTCGGTCACCATGCTAACTAGAATTTCCAGTAATGCAATATTGCTCTTCTTCTTAAGGATGACATTTTTTTCCTTACTTATTCTGCGGTTCTTGTTGATGCATCTAACTTTATTTGCCCCATTTGGCTCTATATTTTTCTTAATCTCTCCAGAGTGGATCAGAAAGTGACACAAGAAGAGTTATTCTTGCACTGATTCATGTTTCCTGAGCTCAGTCATCTGTATTCAATTTTCTTTCTTTTATTAAGTTGCTTAGGTGCCAATTATATCAGTATTGTTAATTACAACATTGCTATTAATCAGTCTTCCTAATTTCCTAATGTTGATAAAGATTTTCACAGTTAATCTTGGTGTAGTTAGTTTCTTTGGTGCATAATGTAATGGGACTTGACTTACAGAAACTATTATTCGTCATTTCCTGACTGATTTTTTTAGATCTGCCCTACATTTTTACTCTTATATCTTCATCTGCACAGAATGTTTAATCCCAAACTCCATGCTCTTATTTCCTTGTTCATCTGCCCACAATCTGAATAACTCTATTAGTTTTTCAGTGTTAGCAGCCTGTGTCCATGTCTTTTAGATGGAGCTAGAAAGGAATGCCATTTTCTCTGCATGTCTCCAGCATGCAATTCCTGCAATTCCTAAACAGTGTAAACCCCTCTTCCTCAGACATTTGTCAATGCCTCTCTGGTTTTAGACATTGCATTGGAATCATTTCAGACTAATCCACAAACTTTCCTAATCTATTATCCCACATCTGAAATTATTGAATGTCTCCTCCTCTTAACCCTATACCATTAACACTCACATTAACCACAAGCTCCAACATGACTCTGAAATAGATGCCCTGTGCACTCTGCTACCTCTGCCCTGGTGGGTATGTAAACAAATTTCTAAATTGCCACCCCACCATTGAGCCCCCATTGCCCTATTGGAATCCCTTGGCATGAAGTGGTATTTTGGGGACCATGAAAATGCATGACTGCTGCTTGGTGGGGAGTCGTCACTAAATTGAATACAATAATCACAAAATGCCTAAGACTTATCCCATCTTCTTGCCCATGGCCTTCATTCTGTAAGACCAAAGAGGACAAAAAATACAAGCCTCTCTAAATTTCTGTTGAGAAGTTGATAATTGCAATGGCAACATAAGAAGATGAGTTGACAAGTATAATGCTTTTACAAAAAAACTAAGATGATATTTTGACATAATAGCTGGCAGTACTTTGCTGATTTTTCCCATGTTTCCCTCACTGCCCAACTTTTCTGTGCAGAAGAAAGCATGAGGAATTCAATTGAATTCTGTGATACATTTTGAATGGCTTACAAATTATGTATTTTTAAAGAATTTTATTTTATTTTCAAAATAAATGCCAGCGAAAGATACCTCTTCCTGGTGGCTTTTTCATTTTTTAACATTCATTTAATCTCTCTCATTCCTTTCATGAAAGAAACTACTAAGTTTTGTCATCTAATCCTCTGGTTTTATAAGATGGGAGGAAGAAGTGAGATATTAGGAATTTCAAGTCTGTAGCTCTTTAAAAGGGCTTAGCTGGAATGCATCAAGCTATATGCGGCTGGTAAAAACCTCGATCAACCATTGATTTGCGTGGCTTTAGTTTAAAAGAGATATAGTTTGCAGTAAAAAAGAAAAAAAAAGCAAAGCTTTTCCCTTTTCATTATGCATAACTATTCCTTTTATTGTCAGCTGTTTACATACCTTAGCGACAAAAATAACGATGGGCTAAAACCAGTATCCCTATGTCTGGGTACAGACAGAGCCTGTGAAAATTCAACTTTTTGAATTGTAATAAGACTAAAAAACTCAGTATTGAGGAAAAATTAAATCTATAGAGGGATTATTTTTTCCTAAAGAATCTAATCACTGTGTCTAGGCACCCATGCACATAGCAGCAATACTCTGAAAATAAACTACTCTAGAATATCTATGGAACAATCTCATTCTAATGACACATCTACTGTTTAATATTCTAGCCAGAAAGAAGATGACTGGCAGTCTTAACTACTCATTTTCCAGGACAAATTTTGCTTATTTGTTATAGATATGGTCAAAAAAGAACCATACATCATGTACGGTACGGAATGGCAGAAGGGTTAGTCACAGACGGTGGCAAGTGTGTCATAGCAAACTGGGTTTCTATGAGACTGTGGTAAATGGCTCACAGTGGGCCAGGAAGGGAAGCTACTCACTCCACTGACCACTGGGGTGAAGGGATGAGGAACAGCCTTGCCATACAGAAAAAAAAAATGGGTTAGATCAGATGGGTTCTACTAGTTTTAACTTTTTGAGTTCCTTAAGAATGATGGCATTTCTTAAGAAACAGTGTTGTCATCTGAGAAACTACATAGCAATCTTAAAGCTTTATTCCTGTTTTTACAGGAAATTTATATATATATTCTTGTATCTTTCAATGCATGTGAAAATATAAATGTATGTATGCTTAAAGAATATATATAGTGTAATAGAGATTAAATGCTATTGGCTAAAATCTCAGAAGGAGCAGAGGTTAGACATCATTAGCCATTTAACTATATTAAAATTGCCTCTTTTAGTAAAAACCTAGTAACATTATACTACACATATTTTGAGAGCCAAAATACTTCCAGAAAAGTAGATTCGGGTACATCAAAATGACAGGAACATGTGTGTAGCTCAAATACACTGCTGTGATCCCAGACACAAATATGTGCTTCATATACAGAATTCAATGTTTTTCATGTATTAAGTATGTAACACTACCAGTTAGTGTTTATGGGTTTAGTTCCGTCCTAACTTCAAGTATTCTGTGTCAAATTAAGCCATTACTTGGTTAGTTTTAGAAAAACTTCAAGCAGTAGGTTTCCTCAAAGCACTAGGCTCCTTGCTTGAAGGTGTGCAAGCCTAGGAGTTTCATAGGAGTGAATAGAGTTGTTGTGTTGTATGTGGGCATCTAACATAACAGACCGAACATTATACGGCAGGCACTTTCTGGGGCAGAAAAGGTTAAACTTCTTTCCCCCAGAAGGCCTCCTCTATCAAGTATATTTTCATCTCCTACCTAGAAATTTCCATATGCCAAGAAATAATCTTCCTCTGGATGGTGGAACTCTATGTCTTTACAGCGCCAAGTGACATAAAGCAAGACAGTGTGGGAAAAGATTACAAATTTGTTATTGTATGATCCTATATTAAAATTTACTTAAATTAGGAGCACATTTTACTAATTTTTAGCAGGTCGATGTGTGATGTTCAAAAGTAGTGGAATATTTTTCTACTTGGAAACTGCAACGTGATGCATAAGCTTTCACATGTTTGTGCTTGTAGGTTTGAGGCAAGGAAGAGAATAAATCATTTCCATCCCTTTCTAGATAATGACTATTGGCTCTGAGAGCATTTGAGTTCCTACAGAAAAACTCATGCAGTGAGTCACATTTAGCAAAATAATTCTGTGTGCTCATTGTACATTGCCTGAACATTTGAGGAAAATACCTCCAGCCATCCTACTGAGGCAGTACCAGTCATCCACTACACTTGAGTAGTTTCATCTCTTGCTCTCCATATTATATGAGAGAAAAAAAAATGAGTTATAAGATTTGTCTCCTTTAAAAAGGAGAGATGAATAATTTTGCTATCCAGAAAAAGAACAGCAGAAGCTCTCCTGTGAATCTTGGTCAAACTGAAACCAACATCACATCTAACAATATTCCTAAGTTGATGATTTGTCAGAAACTGCAGTGCTCAGAGTTCCCACTTCTGTTATGTCAGCAGGAATGTTCCTCATGGAGTGACAAAGAGGTGACAAATATGCTGATCCTGCAGGTATTGAATGGTTACTGAGCAGCAATAGTAGAAAGGGTCACAGAGACAGAGCTGCTCCTTGGTATATGCTTCTCTCAGCTCTGAACAGGAGCTGAGTCCTGCGGACTGTGTCCATTGTCATTCTTCTCACCTACAACAAGCATGAACAGTGTAACAGCAGCGCAGAGCAAGATGCTAAAGGGTCTCAGCTTGGAGTGATCTAGCATACAGGTTGGTGAAATCTGAAAGGCAGGTTTTCTGGATGCCAACACAAGAGGTACCATCTAGCTGGACATATGCTGGAAACTGAGTAGCTACTGGGATAGAACTAGCACGAGGTTTAGGACAAAGATAGGGAAAAGGAGCTCATGAAATCATATGCTAAAGTGTAGGCTTTCACATTACATTTAGATTAAATGGTGCTAAATTAATTTTTTTTTCTTTTTCTGTGTTGGGTCATATATCACTTTCCCACTTAGCTACTGCAGAAAGCTGAAGGTTTAGGCATGCAATAATCAAGAGGTAGAGTTCCCTGTCCTGTCTGTTCCCTGTCCAACCAAATAAGACATTTAAAGACACTCTTACTTTTGCAAGTCTGTGATGAACACTGAGATCTACAACAAGCTGGTTTAGCTGTTATGCCAAGCTAGCCAGTCAGTGCTCCATGCAAAGTGCTTTTTCTTCCTCCAAGGTTAAGAGTTCTTTAACACATAGGAAAACCTAGTCTCCAAAGTATTTACACACGACTGTTCAGTCCCACAGCAACCGTCAGACATGATTGCTCAGCCGTCTCTTTGATTAAAACAGTATCATTATTCCCTAAAACCAAGAGGGAAAAAAAACAATCCAGTATAATTAATATTTTGCTCACTATTACTAATAGAAAGCCTTTCAGTATCAAAAAATCCTATAGCAGAAACAATTATATCCTCTGACCCAGGTCTCATGATTTCCCAACCCTCTATATTAACACCTTGCATTATCTAAGACAAAAAAAAAAAAAAAAAAAAAATGTTTAAAAAGCCAATTGCAAAGACATGTAAAGAAAAACTCACTAAACAAGCACAATGAACCCTGGAAATAGAAATGCAAGTCAAACACACATCACTGACCCAGAGCACCATTTCCTCAACAAAGCATTTCTCAAAAACTGAAAATAGTTAAGTAGAAACTGTGATCAGGCCTTAAAATAGAATCTGCCACTGACAAGTTAGAAGGCACATCTAGACATCTAAGAGCACAGAAAGTGTGAAAGAAAGGTCCAATTAAACAATGATCTTCCATAGTGGAATCTCTAAATACTATTGACTGTGTTGATAACACAGCCCGCCTCTGTGCTTCCATACAAAGTCCTGCTCTAGCTGTGTGAGCTGAAGTAGCTGCCTTTCAAAAGAACATGAGCTCCAGTCACAAAAGTGAATCTACGCAGTTCTAGCAACACTACAAAGTATGTCATGAAATAATCTCTAATCTCTCAAATTTAGGGAGAAAGTAGCATCAGAATGTTCTATTTATTCAAAGCAGATAGTTTAAAAAGTGTCTGAAGATTACAGTGAAAGACAGCGATCTGGTCATTATTCTCAACGGCACTGAACTATTAGTCATAACTAATGAAAATCTATTTGGAAAGTCACCATCTTTTATTGCTTGACCTTAGGGAAGATTTTCCACACAACACTTTTCATGCAAAAATTTTAGCACTTTCTAAGCTTTGTGTCAGGTTTTATTTAATTCCTATGTTCAAGAACTTTAAATATCTTACCTCTTTGGAATGATTCAACTTCTCTAACCCAGAGAAAACAACACAAAGAATTTGATGCTTGTTTAAAAAAAAAAATCTTTACCTATATCAATTATGTGTTTTAATGAAATACTGCTTCTGCAGGTACAAAACTTGAAGATCAAGAAAAGATCAAAATTAGCATTATAGCTGTGTACAAGAGTGATAGTTTCATGATTTGTTCTAATAAGAAAGCACATTACCAACAGAAAGCTCAGCAAGGAAATACTAGCTATCTATATCGGCTTCCAAGTTTGGATTTTTCCTATATATATTATTCCTGAAACATCCATACTTTTAATTTTCTTCATTTGTAAGAAAAAAATGCCTTACATCTTTGCATTTTCAATGTACTGCTTGCCTATCTTTTATTACGTTACTGGAAAGGAACTCATCATCACTATCTTCTCATTTTCATTTTGTGGAGGAAAGAAAATATTAGGAATTTCTTTATGTATTTTTACTACTGTCTAAAATTTTAATGAAATTAGATCAGATGATAAAATACAGAAAAATGATTACATTTCTGTGAGATCATGGAACTTACTGTCAGATTTCAATATTGACTTAGGCTGTAATTCATCACTGTTAGTCTCTCTTCAGTTTAAACTAATAACTTATGTTCCCAGTAGTTCTCCAAATGGATGCAAAAGTTATAGTCTGCCATCCTAATCTTTGTTTTCATTAGTCTTGAACAACCCTCTGAGCAGATAAATATCCATGCTGGTATCATCTCAACCAAGGGCAGCTCCAGATCAGCATTTCCCAGGCTTAGCAGGACATGTGCTCAGTCACATCAACAGCAAAGGTCCCATTCTCTCAAAGGCCTCATTCACAGGAGGAGATGGGGGAAAGGGAAAAAAGGCTGAGCACAGCTTGTGACTCAGACTAATCATTTTAATGATAGTTTAAAGGCATTTGTCAAAAAAGATGTGTATGCATCTACTGCTAATCTACTGTATATTGTATGCATCTATTGCTAACAAACCACAACTCTACCAGAATTTTAATGAAAACAAATTCATCAGGAATGCCCAGGTACACAAAACAAAAAGTCTAGAGCATGACACTGGGGTTTTGTATAGCATAAACATAAAATAAAGAGATGAATAAGCTGCATGTGCTTAATTAATGCCTACATGGTCACAGCTTTTCTTTTCCCATTTCCTTGCAAGCAATAGAAAGCAAATCAATCAAGTAAGAGCCCAAGATCAATCAGGTTATGGATGCCATTAAATAACCAACCAGCTCTTCCTGCTGAAGGCCTCCAAATGTTTCAAGGTGGTTAAGGTCTGTCTGGATTTACCACAAGGTTTATTTACAATAAGAAACATATTATGGTGTAGGAGCACAAACAGGGAAACTAGGGCCTGGTCAGGGATCTGGTTCTCTCCTTTCCTGAGAGGCCTGAAGGTGCTTCCAGGCACAGATTTTGGCAGCTGGCTACACCCAGGAAATGGGCTTACCTTGATGTGCTGGGGAGCATCCTCTGCCCTGCTCCATCTTCACGTTTGCAAGTGCCTTGTCCACCATTTCCTTGCAACAGCTCCTGGCTAGTGAGGATGGTGGTCCTGCCTTCATGGCGACTTCCAGGTCTCTCTTGGGGATGCTAGTGCTTCTTTCATTGCTGTCACTAGATGTGCAAGCGGCTATTTTGACAGTAGCTAGCACCCCTGTTCATAGATTTGTGGTTTTAGAAAGTCTCTATGTTCACAAATCTGAATTGTACATACTAATTAGAAATTGCAGGATGCTAATGACCCTGCATATCTGGCTTCTGATCAAGGAAATGTGTCAGGGCAGTGAATCACACATTTATTTTTTGAATATGCTGATGTAAAGTGGCCCCTCTCCTGGTTCAGCCTCAGATATGCTGTTTAAAGCACAGCGAGGGACTCTTTAAACCCACCTCATCACAGTTCATGGTGACTCTGGGGCAGAGTCGAGGCACCACGGCTTGGATAGACCTCCTTGTGGCTGATGTTGCCAGGAGGGCCTTCTGCAGGGGAGGTTTCCACCTGGCCTGAGGGCAGGGAGGGAGGGACGTGGCAGACCCAGGGACCGGGGAACAGGCCCTTCAGGCTCTACTCTCCCCTGGAGCCTCTTTCCCACAGCAAGAGAAAGGGGCAGGAAGACCCCATGTTTTCAGGGCTTTCTAACCACCTACTTCACCACTTTGTGTAACCCAAAGTTCCCTCTCACCCTGGAAAAAGAAACACAAGCGATAAGGAAAAGAGCAGAATAAACCCTGTATTCAGAGAGATGGGAAAGGCAAACAGAGGAAGGAGATATCCAGGCTCCTAGGGTGGCTCAGGGACCCTCTGGGGTAAAAGAAATATTCACTGGATCTCCCACAAAGGCTGAGCAGGAGTATTAGGGATGACTGCCTCTCCTATTCCCCAAAATAGGAGAAAATATTCTCCTATTTCCCAAAAAATTCCTCCTTCAGGATGGGGAGGAGAGAATATGGAGGTTCTTTCCTTGGAAAGGGTAGATAGTACTGCAGCATAGATGCCATGAAAATGAGTTTTGTCAAGCTGTATGTTAAGTGAAAAAGTTGAATTAGCTCTTCAGTAAAGACTCCTCTTGGCCATAACATGTGTTGACTCCTGCAAATTCCATTCCCCTCTGTTTTTATGTTCTAGCGTAATATTCCTAAAATAAGTTGTTCCCTTTACAGTGCATGTTCTCTTTCCCAAATCCTATGCTAGAGAATTATCCCCAGTAGGATTTCTACTCTGAAGCTTGCAGTTAGCATACCACGTCTTCCCTGATCTCTCTGGCTCAGCAACCTTATGCCACATGCCACAGCTGCAAATATTAATAAGGAGAAGGCAGAGCGCTTAAGCTCCCTTGGCAGATTTTCAAACATCAAGTCAATATTCGTCAGATGGACTATCAGCTAGTATAAAAAAGAAACTATTTTGTAGTTCTTCTGCTGGTACAGAAGACAAACAACCTACTGCAGTCTTTAGGAAGGAGGCAAGGTACCAGAGTTGTTTTTTAACCCCCATTTATGCGCCATTGCAGGAAGGAAGTGGAGCCAATGCCTTGCCCTGTCCATGTCAACTTCTTTGGGGATACCAGAGAAGGTAAACCTGCATAAAAACTGTGCTCCCAACCTTAAAGGGCCCCTCCAGGTTACAACACTGACATTCGTTTAGGATATCGTTTCTGCCTGCCCAAGCAAACCATGTGTATAACTTCTGATTAAGGTATCCATGAAGCCAATAAAGGAAGTACCCATCATCACTGCCCTATTCTATTATTATCTAGCTTCAAACCCTAGAGTCTTTACTCAGGAAGGATCCCATGCTGACTTGTGTCAAGTGAAATTGGTCTCTATTATTTTGGCTTAACATTTTGTACATGTAAAATATGAGAAAAAGATCTGTTCTTTCTCCTCTAAAATACTGATGTGGATGATAAACTGATTAATTTCAGCATCTCTCTGTGTACAGCACAATACCCATGTCCTCATCGCGTAAGTTTATTGTTATAAGGATAAATTGTACTTAAATTTATGATGAATTGCTGTGATTATTAAGACAAAAGCCTTCCAAGAAAATGCTGTCTAAGCGTAGTCAATAATAATGATTCATTCTTCATTTAAGACATTAAAAGGTTATATTCTTACTGCAAAAACTATATATATTTTGAAATGAAAAGTTTTGTGAAGCTAATGAAAAGGTCTCCTCTATTATCTGAAATCACACACACCCTTTTTTATATTAATGTACTGTAATTTTAGAAAGAATTAACTTTACACAACTAGTTTCATAACATTTGCGTTTTTGCTTTCAACCTGCTATAGTTTGAAACGTCCTCTATTATAAATATCAAGATATTTGGGTTGTAATGCAGAATCCATCTCAACCACAGCCTGGACCTACAGTAACAAAGAGCCTGTGCCTCCCCCTCTCAGGAAATTTCATTCATCTGACTCAGATTTCTGCAATGTTTTGCTTATTTACATGACATCTTTCATTGCATTTGGATCCTACGCTACTGAATAGCTCCAGCCAGACTGCTTTGGACATGTGCTTTTGAAATACATCTACCTGTGCCTAGTTTTGTCCATAAAGTCATGCAGCAAAAGTAAACCTTACAGCCTCTGATTTTTTTTGGTTTGACATCCTCACAATATAGGCATTATATGATCTTAGCAAGACAAAATTCTTGCTCTTTCTTTAAATGCCATTAAATGTCACAGCT
Source organism: Crypturellus tataupa (assembly GCA_034781795.1). Lineage (NCBI taxonomy): Eukaryota > Metazoa > Chordata > Aves > Tinamiformes > Tinamidae > Crypturellus > Crypturellus tataupa. The sequence goes on from JAWLRI010000673.1 coordinate 10,895,609, forward strand.
CTCTAAGTGCAAGGCCTCCGTGAACATTTAGCATAAGTATTCCATCATGATTATTCTCCTTTTCAGTATTATGAATTGCCAAAACTCATCTTCCCCCAAAGTAAATAATCCACATTTGTTTTAATTCTACTTTTAGAACTGATCCTCATAATGAACTGATTTTCTTCCAACCGTCTTTATTTTGTTACATGCAGTCCTGCACTCTGAATGAATAAATCCTAGTATTAATTATTTCACACAGGAGCTGGCTGAGTTGTGCTGTTATTTTTTAAATGAACTTCAAAATTTGCTGTATTCAGAATAACCTCAGGATAGCTGTTCTTGCATTGCTCCAGATTCATGTTACCCAATGGGCTTTTGGGCAATTAGAGATATAAATCACATCCTATCAGTTATATACACTGGTGTTAGGGGAATTTAACATCTAGTTCCTAGTTTCTAGATTTGTGCTTTATCCTTTTCCCAGGATATCAAAGAGCAAAAAAAAGTGTGAGCATAAAATATATTAAAAAAATAACAACCAAGACTTTAATATTCTCACTGACATTCATATTAATGCTCTATAATGCATAAATGTAATTTTATTGTTGAAAGCTTTTTATATATCACTACGGTGAGGTAATCTCTCTGTTGCTGTAACCATTTTGTGGGGTTTTATGATATGGACCAAGAAATGCCACTTGAGTCACCAAGTCACTGTCAGTGAAGAGCTGTCCCACAGGGAGCAGGTCATGGGTATCAGGAGACTTCTGTGGCTGGTGCAAGCTTTTCTGGGCATGAGCAATAAGTTATGAAATATATTTTCCCAGTAAAGGATTTAGTGTCACAGCGGATTATGTCTAAGAATGGAGAGAGCTGTTCTCAGTAAGCGTCAGGGAAAAAAGGACATTATATGTGCTAGAATGAATGAAACCTCAGTATTGATCCTATCTGCCATATTCCTAGCGCTTCAATGCTTGGCTACTACACATGATACCACATACACCAGCATTTTTGACTGTGTCATACAAGAATGTTGTCCAAACCCAGAAATTCCAAAGCTAAAACAATTATTATTATAGAATAACAAATGAGGCAGGGAAAGGAAAAGAATTCAAATAAAGGAAAGAAGGTACTTCAGAAGGAATATAAACTACAGGGGACATATTTTGAAAAAGTGAAAACTTGATTGCCAAAATGTAGAAAATCATATGCTCTTGGAATGGCCTAATAATAGGAAATGAACTAATTCAAAAAGGATGAAAAAGTAGGACGGGAGGTATGAATGCTGTGCTGAGTGACTTTCACAAAATGATTCCTGTGAATATTACATCTACTTTAAAATAATACGTAAATGCAGTAAGAGAAGAATTACTAGAAGTAATTACTGAAAGCCAATACAGAAGGAGGGAATAGCTACTGTAGCTGCAATCTGGTTGTTTGATAAGCAACACACTAAAGAATATTCCAAGGAAGCTGTACATTTGCTAACATAAAAAACAGCCTATTACCAAATGTTTGCAATTAAGAAAAAAATTCCCCTATGCTCCAAAAGCAAATATTCCCCTTATGGCATGCCAGTAATATCTACATGAAAAATATTTGACCAATATGCTGAAGAAACTGAACTGACTAGAATTAGATGATTTGAAAAGGCCACTGTTCCTGACTCTACTTGTTCCTGTAAATATGATGCTACCACTCAAATGTATACTTGTTTCAAGTAGTATAATATAGCTAATCTGTATTTAGAACACCTTTAGGTCTGCAGTATGGGATCTGCATAAGAACAAAGTTGATAAAGTTGATAGAATAGTTGATATAAGTTGATAGAAAGGATCAACAGTGTTGGATTGGTAGACACTTAGAATAAAACAAGTGATGAGCATGCAAAATGACACCACACATAGGGTGTACTTATACTATAAAGTATACATAGTACTCATACTATAAAATCCAGTCTCTGACTATGTATCAGAGATGTTCTGGAGAGCAGCTATACCTCCATGAAGTCAGAAGTACCTGCAGTAGTCATATACTGTGATGTGTCAGCCCAAGGATAATAAAGAACAATGAAAATGCATATTACCACCAACACAGAAAAAATGATGTATGGACCTTCTTATCTACACAGCAGGAAAACAGGCTGCTTTCTGAAGATCACCTAGAGAGAAGATCCCAAAAAGCTGCTGAATCCTGAATGGATTGTGACGCAGACATGTGCCTGGAGATAGCAACATTTGTTAATATCAGACTAATTCCTTTCAAAACAGTTGGGATTACTCCTGTCTGTCCCACACATCCAGTACTCCAGACTACCTGATGGAGCACAGGTAATTCAGTTTTGTTTCTGAAAGGTCCAAGGTGAAAAAAAAAACTTGGATTGAGTGTTGCTCACTATTATTGTTGGTCTGTGCTGGTTTTAAGTATAAACCATCTATAACAAAAAATGTTGGAGGATGTGATCATCTGGGGCACACAGAGTCACGTTATGCATACTAATATGGACTCTGAACAAAGGAGCTTCAACAACTGAAAAATAAAACAAACACCTGAGAATCACTGCTTGCCAAAAGACAAGGGGCACAATGAAAGAAACCCATTACGGCTCCATCTGTCACTGCACACAATAATACATCTCATTTCACAGGGTTCCCTCAGAGAGGGAATTCTTGCCCATGCTCTTAAAAAGAGGAAAAAAGAAGCTCTCATAATTAGAGCTCAATATTTGAAAATCTAAAATCAATACTAATTAGCCCCTGTAGGTTTTATTCAGGTCCGTGCTCTCTCACTTGCTGCCACATGGGTGTGAGCTGGGATCAGGCACTGCTGTGAAACTGTTCTGCTGTGAGAAGACCCAGGGAAACAAGCCCAGCATTTGGACTATTGAACAGCAAGTCAATGAAAATATCTTCAGTGTCAGAGGAATAAGCACAGTGCGCCTGAACTGGCTATGGTTGTGGATCACCATATGAACCTTTGCAGAAGAAATACCTGGCTATGCATAGCCCAGACCATGGGTGCCCTGCAAATAGAATATAAACCTGGTTCTGGGAGTATGTTGAGCTTCTAAAGGCAGTGCAAACATAACCTCTTAACCTTTGCCAGTACTGTTTTTCTAAAACAAACAAATAAAAACTTTAAAACAGCATCTTTATCAGACACTTCAAAAAAACGTGAGCTGCTCTAAGGCTATAAGATACATGTGAGATAAGTGCCCCGAGTCAACACACATGTTCAAAAGCTATGTTCAATAGCTTTGAACATCTCTTAATGCCTGTGACTCAGCTGGCTCTGTTTAATGGAGTTTTGGAGTTGTTTTGTAATAGCCATATTCCTCTATATGACAAAGCCAGGAAAACAGTTAAGTAATCTTTGCACCATTGAAATTATTAATGACTGAAAAATAGAAGAATGAAAAATAAAGGAATTCTGTAAAACAGTCCTGCAATTTAGCAACATATAACACTACAGTTCTTATACCATTATGCATCAATTTAACATCAAAGTAGAATTATCAGCAGACATTGCACACTTTTTAGTATCAAATATGACATTTCTGAAGAGTCTGAGAGAGGAAAACTGAATATTTGTAGCATAGCAATTTTGCATTAGTTATTCTCACCTCTACTGTTCCAACATTGCAGATACACTTCTGCATCAAGAAATGCTTTCAAATAACTTGTCTGAGAATCCAAATTGGGATTTGAATACATGACAGCCTCACAGGCTTTTTCACTGCAGAAGAAGTATTGAAGGCACCTGTATGTTTTTTAGATCAGCAGTTTTTTGCATGGTCTTAGGGAGGATTTTGTGTAGAGAATAAAGACATATCCAGTCATCATTCTTTGCAGCATCATTCTTTGTTCCTCAAGCCTTACAGGAAGAGAACAAATGTTTACAATACAATCCAATACAAACACTAGCACAACCATCAAAAGTTGGAAAAAAAAACAAGAAGGCCCTCACTCCAAGCTTGTTTAGTTGCTCCCGAATGGAGATGAGAAAAGCTGAAGTAAAAATTGTAAAATGGTAAGCAAAGCCAGCAAGTCTAAGAAATGTGGTAGCTGATAAATGAACACCAAGCCTGGCAGCAGTGTAAGTTTTGGGCAGTTCCTGAAGTCACCATTTGCTCCATTGCACCATTTGCACCCTTTGATGTCACCACGAAGCAAAGCTCCCATGGAAGAAAATGGGATTTTTTTATTTTTACCCTTTCAGTATTTTGAGAAGAAAGAAGCAGATGCTCAAAGACTGAATATTAGTAGTACAAATAACTGATGACAAATAACTGATGCTTGAGTGAACTAAAACAGCCAAAGAAGCCTGCCTATGGAGCACTGACTTTATCCCTGCTGTTGCATTTTACTGACAACACGTACAAATATCTATTTCTCATTTCCTTATGATATTTAATCCTTTTGCTCATGACTGTTGAAAAATGAAAACAATCCAATCCAGAGCAACCAGACTGGAAGAAGGGGGTGGAACTGAGCAGCTGGATGGTCAGCACTGTGTCATCTAGACATTTACTGCTACTGGAATTCACCTGAAACCGTTAAGAAAAAGCACCTAATCTAAACCAAACTTCTGTGTAAATGCAATAGGAATTAACAGTAATAACAGCAGATAGTTTTAGTAGAATTCTTGATGAAAACTAGGAGAAGAACAAGGCAGAGATCAGGATCACTTACTTGCTTCAAAATTGGATGTGGTTTTCAAGATCTCTGCGGAATAAGGAGTCTCTTTCGGCCCCACTTCCGCATCAGAACCATCCCATGTGTGAAGTTTGGAGACAGAATAAGAAAATGACTCTATAACCTCATGGTTAGGACATACAGTTGTGGATACTGAGTTTAAATCACTGCACGTAATTAGGCAGACAAGGGGCTTTCACTCAGGCTTTCTTGAGTAACTGCCTTGGCTACTGAGCGACTGGCTGCCTTTTCTGCTTTCATGTTTCCCCTACTTTTGCACAACAAATTTCAAGAGATCATATTATCAGGCTAATGATTACTGTCCTCAAAGAGAAAAAAAATACTTTTTGAAAAACTAAATTTCTGTTTTCAAACCTCTGACTTTTTTTTCTTGTGGTTAGACAAACCCAGTTCAGAAGTGATACCAACTTGTGGATTAACAGAACAAACTTTCTGGATTCTGAGTAGTTACTAGAAGTCTTAGTCTTCCTTGTCTAGCAAGAAGTTCAACCATCATGACAATATCACACTGCTGGTAAAGCACTGTGCTGGAGACACTCCACAAAAAGCCATCTGCAGAATTACTAAAATCTCCCCTGCCTAAATCAAGTTTTTAATATTTTACATTATTCAACAAATAAAAATTGTATTTCACTGTTTTTAAACCTGTGATTATTTTGCATTGTATTATCTGGAAATTAATTTGATTAAAATGTATCAGCCTTTGGAACAAAAGATTCTGTATTCCTCTCTTTGAGATATTACTTTTGAAGGCACAGGGATACAATATCCTTTATTTTTTCTCCAATCAATCTCTTCAGGTGTTCTCTGAATCTCTGCTAATCCATTCTTACTTAGGGATCCTGTCATCCTTTCTTATTCTTTAGAAAGGCAAAATCACTGCTGGCTTTAAAGATAATTTGCCCATATAAAGAATGAAACACATATTTTAAAATACACATTTTAATTCAGATTAACTTGTAAGCAAAATAGAAGGGCAGATCATCAATGATGTAAACCAGAAAACTATACTGATGTGATTATGCTGAGAATTTAGGTGATTATTTTAGTCTCTTGTATGCTATTTCCACTTCATCATTGCACAATCATTGAAAATATTTTTGAAGGAGAGGATTACCAAATATGCTTCTTTTATAGGAATTACCACTGAACAAATAATCTTTTCCAAATATTTTGAGATTTAAACTAACAGCTCAAGCAATATCTTTGTAACAAGACTTACAGGCACATTCACATAATCAGAACAGTATTTCATCCATTTTGCCTTTAAAAGGAGCCAACATCGGCATTGCACACATTTCCATTTGTATTCTAGCAGATGCCTTGGTATATCTGAGTTATATTAGACCCATGTCTGAGCACCAACAGACCTGTTTAAATAAAACCTAGCAGTGAATCTGATCTCGTGCTGTTGGATGGATGTACGGTGAGTGGGAAGGTTGGTGGCCTGAAGGAGCTATAGTAGACGCTGGTTTACTCACTGTGGGAAGTGCTTGCTCACTTCAAGATTTTCCGTGTCTTCCTGTGAAGAGCTGGCTCCTGTTCCCCCAGCACTCAGCCCTGCATCCTCCTCCTTGATAGCCCTTGCAGCTCTGCTTTAAGGGTCTTTCCTTTTTTTCTTTTCTTTTTTTTTTTTTTTTTTTGACACAAGCAGGACTGGTGAAGCAGGAGCAAAAGTTTTGCCTTTTTTCCAACAGAAAAATCAGCCAAAGAAGAAAGATCTTGCTCCTCAGAGCCTGTTCAAAATCAGTGGGAGTTTTCCTAAGGACTTCGCTTAAGATCTGACAGGGTGGAGGTAAAATTTGTTCTCTTTTTGTTCCTTCAGTTGGCTGGATGAGGCCTCCTAGACACTCTTATCATTAAAGGACAGGTTTCTGTGCATTGCCTTCACATGGAAGGCAGGCACAGAATAGGACTATGGGAATTCACTGAACTCAAATGCAAACCCTGTAAACCTAATGGTAAATAGATACATCAATTTTGGTAGTAAAACACAATAAATCTAAGGTAGTAATGCATAAGTATTACATGTATTTCATTATAAAACATATATCACCTTTGGCATGTTTATATGGTAAGACAAAATGTAAACTAATTCTCAAATTTCTGGTGAAGAACTTAGGGTAAACTTACAATCAAACTGGAATGACTTCTACTGTACAAAAAAAAGTCTAGGAAATAAGAGTCTTTTGAAAAGCTTTGAAGAATATTTATAAATAAATAGATGCCTATTTCACTAACATATATTCCTAACCATTACCAGATACTACATTCAGTAGTTTTATAGATTTTAAAGTAAAAAAATATTATGATCATCCAGTCTGAATGCCAAGATAATACGACCTGAAAAATCTCCAGACCCTTCCTGAGGTAGTGATAAGTTCTAGACATCTGGTCTTGGCTAAAAGTGTCTATCAGAGAATCCAACATATGCCTCAATAAATTGTTTCAGTACTGAATCACTTATTCTGTTAAAAATGTTAGCTTTAGTTCCAGTAAGAATTTGTTCATCTTCAGCCTCCAGCTATTACATTTAGCTGTGCTGGGGTTTTTTTTTGCTCAATTAAAGAACCATTAAGGACTCATGTTTTTAAAATTAAAGACTATTAGAAGTATCTTTCCTTCATGTGTTACACATGTATAATATGCCACATGTAAGTCCTTCCACAAGATTTTCAAGGTTAATGCAAATAGACTGTCATTGCTTGGTCTCTGAACAAATGACAGGTTTCCCAAAATCTCAGGTAGTTTCTGTATACATAGTCTGATTTTTTTCCAGCTTGTCAACCTTGTTTCGACAGAACAAACCCCAAAGCTGACACACTAGAAACTTGTTTACAAATATTCCCACTCTTCTTTGGTTCATAATTCTGCTACTTATACACGTCTGATGTACATATTTTTATACATTGCACTGGGAGCTCTTGTTTAGTGGGTTATCCACTCCTAAATGCTTTCCAGGTTATGATACCAGCCTGTCAGTGACCTGCATTTTTTTCTTCAAACTGTCTACATCTGAATCAACATATTGTGAATACACACAGTTTACTCAGTGACCAAGGTGGCGCTAAATAAAAGACTTGTTTTGTCCTCCTTGTCCAACAAGTTCTCTATTATCTGTAAAAGTTTTCTGAAAATATTTGATATTTTAAGCTCATATTAATAAAGTCTTTATTAATGTACATAAGATTATGTCCTTTTCTTTCACTGAAAAACTGATAGAATTTTGTGGACTTTCCCCCCAGTCAACATTCTTTTCCATCCTTTTTTCCCTAAATGTCTCCTTTTTCCAGCAATTGACAGCAATGGCCTCTCCTTCTCTTTCCCATAAGTCATACTGCTGCTATTTGCAGTCTTCTGACATTTCTTGTTAATCTGTATTTTGGCTCTTCTTTCTCAAAACACAATCAGATTTCTCCCCTTTCCATTGATTTATGCTTAAAGAACGGAGGGTAAGGAAAAGGGCTCACTTGTCACCTTACTTCGGATATGGCAGATGTCTCTCTGCTCCTCTGAGGATCCAGCTATGAATAGGATGTCGCTGTAGAAGGAGGTGGACTATCATCAGAGGTATTTTGAAACACATATTTCCTTAGTTCGTGTTAATTTTTCCCTATGGCATCTCTCCATGCAATGAATTCAATTATGGACTCCTCCAAAATATCAAGGGACAATAAAATCCACCTGAGAGTCTGAGGTGGAGTCCTACTCAGCCCTTTTGACAGTGAGATGGAGTGATAATCAGGGCCTCTTCTTTCTTCATGGAGTGCAGGGGACATCACAGGCTGGACAAGTTTCTGTAGGTCCAAGCGTGAGAGCTCACTGGGTTCCATCCTCCTCTAGCTTGGGAATGCACAAAGGAAAACTCTGTAAGGGGATGCATGTGTCATTTCCCACCTAGGAGGCCTGGGCACAACAAGGACAATTCAGCTTTTGATTGCAAGTCGCTACATATGCTGACATGACAGGATCTAATTCTTCACCTCTAAGGTGAAGATTTCCTCTGTACCACAAACTACATTTCAAAATTCTAGCAAAATCACAGAGAATGAAAGATGACTCAGAAAGGTCAGGGAGCTACAAAAAGAAACACAGAAGAAAATACTGAATAAAATAAGTAAAAGACAGTCCTGTACTGTGTGTTCTGCACACATATTAACCCAGTAGCTGTAGGATAAATTATTCAATATAATATGCACATGGAAAAAACAGAAGCATCAGTACATTTCTTTTGGCTAGGAATGCCAAAATATGAATGTATGTAATATTTCTCCTCCTGTAAGTAACAGAGAGTCACAACATCATGAGTTACGTGAGATTTTTCCATTTTTATGTATGTTAGATTTCTGTTCACTAACTATTCTGTTCTCACCTTATGGACCTTCATGGTTGGTATTTAACCAATAAGCTATTTCCTCAGGTTGCAGTGCTCTGCTTTTATTCTTGCCAAAAACTCCTATTGCTTTTCGTTTTCTTGATTGTTGTCATTAACGTTCACCTTTCAAAGATCTGTTTATAAACTGTTAAAAGTCTGCTTTCATTTTTTCATAAAAATGAAAAGCAAAACAATGTTTTCATCTTCCAGCAGCAATGCACATTGCCAGGGTGTGCGTTAATAAGACACTGCATCTTAGTTTTATGTTTTAATATACACTGATGCTTAAGCAGACATCAAGCTTATTCCTTACGATTATTACTGTTATGTTTTTATACTATTTTCTTCTAATAATAGCATTTCTTTCATCTTATGTGCCATTCTTGCAATCACTGCATGATTTGCAGTTAGTAAAAGGAGGACTTGCTAATTAAAATGTTACAGTGAACACACAGGTGTCCTCTGCTGACTTCCATTAGTTCTAATGAGAGGTTTGAAGTTAAAACATTGCAACTTGTTTTTGGACTACACAGGGAGTAGTGTCATGTGGAGCCTTGATGGTAGTAAGCAAGGCAAGCTCCACTTCTTCTTGCTCTCCTAAGACACTACTCCTTTGGCTGCCATTTTGCAATTATTCATCGAAAATGAGAAGAGGTAGCATGCCCTAGGGAGGACAGAACAGTCAGTATTTGAAAAAGCATTTTCGTTTGAATTGTTTTTGCATTCCCGTGACTGCTTCTTTGCTTCACTGCTAAAGAAACACAAAATAGTATACATTTTTTTTCCTGGACGGGGGAGAAGGTTATGCAACCTTTATAGAATGATTATGTTGAGTTTTTGCATGAAAACAATATCATATGTCTCTTCTACACACGGTCCCTATGGAAGGGATTAGGAAGGAGTGACTTCCTCTAGACAATCCTGTAGGCTTTCTACAGCTTAAGCATAAATGCAGACATTGATCTCAGAAATAAAAATCCTCTGTAATCCTCCTCTAAAATTAGGTAGGATGTTTGAGACCTGTTTCACTGAAAGTCCTTTGCCAATACACCAATATTCAGAAAACTGTGAGGCAGTCTCTCTGTGACTGTATTTTCTCACCATGCCTCTATCTTCAAGCATATGCTGATGTCTTTTACACTGCGGTACCTGTTGCACTCCCCTTGTGAAGAACTCTCCTTTAGTTAACTTTACATTTAGCAAGACTACCAAGTCTGTTAAACCAGCTTCCCAAAACAGTTTTCTCCCCTCTTCCCCAGGGATGTCTTTGTTTGTCCCTCCTTGTGCAGATCTCTGCAGGGACCATTTGGACTATGCATGCCTCACCTGAACGGAGCCTTTCTGCAGTTTCACCCTCAAGCTTCTCTGGTCCAATTGAAGCTGACAGGTTGTCAGCCTTTCATCTATACAAAGACAGATGTGGCTTGTATCTGGGAGACAATGGTAGAAATATCTTTTAGAGGTAATTTGAATCACACTGGAGATGAAGGTAGGGTTCATACTGGAGTGTATATATCCCAGCCTTCTAATCTAATCACTATAAGAGGTGGCTTAATTAATAGGAGGCTTCTGTTTGACTTGCTTCTAAAATTTCACCAAATTTCTGCAGTTCTTTTTGATCTTTTCATGCTTTTGACAAACTGGCAAGTTTTCCTTCTTTAACATTAGAATTAAGTATGAGCACTTGCTTAAGACTTTTAAAAAGAAGCTGAAGATTAAAAACTATGATGTATACACTATTGTATATCTGATTAGTTTATACTAGCATGAAGAAAGCAGTCCTCAAACTGTAAGCATCATTAGAAGCTTTATTAAATATCTCTTGCAGTTCTTTGGGAATCACATGTCAATCAATACCATAGTAATTAATGGTGGTATGAAAGTCTGATTAACCTTCTCATTATTGCTTTTGTTATGATAGCATTTAATCAGTTTAGAATCTTATTTCATAAGAGAGAAATGGCCACAGAAAAAAATGTTGCTAACTCTTTGGAGGTTAAACTTTCTTTCGAAGATCTGAGGCTTAGCTAGATTGTAGAAAACTTTTGATCATCAAGACCTTAACTGTTACAACTACTGAACAAACTACTGAAATGAAAGGCATTGCCTCCAAAAGTTAAAAAAAAAGAATAGCGCAGCAGAGATACTTTGAATATTTCTCTCTATAATTATAGCAATTGGGTTGCAGGACATAGAGCTCTCAGGACAAAATATCTTAGTGGATGATTCTGGGTGACCATCGCAAAACTTTGCTAATTTGCCCCTTTGAGACTTCCTTGTATGTCGAGGTAGGAAGTGTCCTTGGCTGTGTAATGGCAGAAGGAGACATCGCAGTGCTTCCTGATCCTATTTGTCTTGGTTTTCTGCCAGGAAAGTCTGTGAATGTGTGAGAGGGAACACAGAAGGCTGCTGCAATGCACTCTGTGCCTTGGAGCCTCGGAGCAGGCATGCAGGCTACACTTGGAGGACATTTCTCATAGTGACACTCAGCTGGAGTGGGCTAGTCTCAGACAACACTTCTGTTTCTTCAGGAAAGATATTCCTGGTGCCACCCCTTCCTGGCAGGAGCTGCAGGTTACTTCCCCCACATCGCAAACCTTTGATGCTTAGTGTTGTGGGTCTTTTCTTCAGGAGCCTGTGGACAGCACAGAGCAGTAATCTAAAATAAAAGATTCTCTCTGCCCCACCACCTCAGGACTCAAAGCAATCCAATAAAATAAATTTCAATTACAGGACATCTATTCACATAGCAGTTTATCTGCACTTTCAATGCCTTTTCAACATCTGCCTTGATGGTGGTGAGTGCCAGCCTCCGGGAGACACTGCAGCAGCCGGCTTGCTGCAGCCACTGGCCCAGCCACCCCTCTGCCTGCCCCCTCGAAGGCTGTTTGTTCCTCCCCTCCGCAGTGTTGGCAAAGCAGCCCTGCCAAAGGCATTGTGAAACACAACAATACATTCTGTTTGAGGGGATGCTACTTCATCTATACCATTGTTTTATCTTTCCTGCCCTGTTTCTTTAGTAATCCCTGTTCATTCAGGAAAGCGGATAACAGATGGACACCCTCAGCAATTTAGAATTTTTGTATTTCTTAGATCTCTATTTGAAGAAACAGGAAAAGTTTTTGGTGCTCCTCAGGCCACTGCTGTTTAGACTAAAGCATATTCAGCTTCACGCAGTAAGACAAAGCAAATTCCAGACTAATTATCTCCTGTGTAAGCGGGCCCAGTTAACCCTATTTCATTACACTTAATTTAAGAGGAAATGCTGCTCATAACATATTCTCTTTGAATAGCATGATTACCTTGCAGCTACATCAAATCTACTCACACTGATCTCAGGTAGGACTTAAAAATATTTATATTATCTCCTGCTTTAATGTGAAGAGTAAAACTGCCACTGAATATGCTCCTATAACCATCAGAGACACAGACAAACTCAGCTGGATTTCTCCAGTCCTAGTCTCCTACTTAACCTCTGACCTGAAGACAGGATCAAATATACTTACTTCATCTTCAGCAGATAGCAGTTCAACCATTTCTTAAAGATCTGTGAAGTAGCAGATTCATAATGAGAATGTGACACATCACTAGGGACATTAAATTTAAGATAAATTATTTTTGTTACTTCCCATCTGACATCAAGGATTTTTACTTTGTCAAAGAAATTAGATTGATTTGACATGGTTTGTTCTAGTGAAAATCATGTTGTCTGATGCTCATCTTCCTATTATTTTCTGCTGCCTGCAAATAAATAGCTTATTTACTGTAATGGTTTTTCAGGGATGAAAGTTCAACATCTTCTAGGTCTTCCCTTTTCTGCCTAGAAAATAGGCCTATGTTTGCCTTTTCTGGTCATGCAGTGTCTCCCCTGTTCTCCATATATTATTAAAAAATGAGCATTAACACACCTGAGATTTCATTATTCAGTTCTTTAAGTATCTCAGTAATGCTTGAAGCCTGATCAATTTGTAAAGAAAAAAATTTTCTCAAGTGAGCTCTTACCTCTTCTATTTGTGTCTACCGCATTGAAGTTTTTACAGAGGACAGATGTAAAATTTCATTGCACATTTTAGCCTTCTCATTATTATTCAGCAAAAGCCTGCACAGTTTGTTCAACTGCAGAATATCTCTTTGCTTTTGATATTTTACTGATAACATCCTAACAGACACATAACGTCCCTTGCAAGTTTTATCTTATTCTCCACCTTGGCATTTCTGATTTTGCCTCTACACTCTCATGTTTATATTTTTAATCATCCTGCACAACCTGTCCTGCTTTCCCTTCTAGAAGAAGCTCAAACTTAAAGTCAATGACTAGTTAGCCATTTTTTTTCTCCTTTTATCCTCATGGGGACAAACCTCTCGCAGCCCTCTTACCATCCACCTGAGGAACTGCCAGTTCTCTTTTTCCCCTAAAGCCATTTTCGCAGCAGAGCTACAAAGACCTACAGATTCTCTGAAGGTTTGGTTCTGGGAGACATAATGATTCAAATTAATTGCTTAGTGCTGCCAAATTAAGGAAGCATCATCTCCTCTGTTTTCTTCTCCTGGCCACACTCTCCTGCTTTACATCTTGTGCCAGCTGGCTCTCATTTAACACTGAAGGGCTGAATAAGCCAGCA
>JAWLRI010000674.1:13061-23357 GCA_034781795.1 Crypturellus tataupa
TTCTAGAATCTCCCAGAATACAGAACGAGCCAAGTTCCGAGATCATATTAGAAATGTGTCGGATTGCGCATTAATGCTTATGTGTAGTGCCAATGCTAGGAAGCTCCTTACTTTGTTACTTTTATAAATGCTTTCCTTTGAAATCTTCTTAAAGGAATCTTCCCTTATCTGATTTCAACAGTGTGGTATTTTTCCCTTAGTATTTGAAAATTAAAAATTAATCACATACAGGTTTTGGCTGCTCTTTAGAATAAATTTGAGCACAACAGTATGCTCAAAGAAACTTTTCAAATAAAAACAAGCTCTGGGCTCACTTAGCTTCAAGAATCAGGGTTGAGCTATATCTCATTGTTTAAGCATGCTTCAGCACAAAATAAGCTGGACTTCAGCACTTTTAGAAAGGTGCTGGGTAACAACATTTCATTTTAATGAATCCTTAAGACTAGGTTCCCAGTTAGCAGGAATGATAATGTTGGCTTCTGGCAGGGATAGGTGACTTGTAGGCTGGTCTGCAAGCCAGAGCCCACTTGTGGCATTTTCAGCAGATCCAGGCTCCCTGTTTAGAGGCAGGCAGGCAGGGTAGTTGGTCTTTACTTTACAACAGCACTAAAATTTGTGTTTGAAAAATGCACTTCATTTATGAAGAAAGAGGAAGAAGAGCCAAAGAAAGAGAGCTATTAAGGTAAGGATGACAATGGAAACAACCTTTACAGGTAGGGCATGGTCCTGCCCTCCATAACGCCCCAATGCACTTCCCAAGCACCCCTTTGCTGTCTTAAGGACCTTCCTAATCTATCTTCAGTGCGAAGGTCTGCATCTGCACATCGTGGGCCATATGAACATGCCTGGAGGCATCCGACAGTGGTGACCACAGGTGTGTATGTGTGTGTGTCAGGATGTTAATCACTTAGCAGGGTTTCTACCCCTGTTCCGCCCCCTCCAAGTGACACGGCTGCTCACATGCAGGATGTTAAAGCAGAGGATAGGCCTCAAACCTGTCCAGGCTGACGAGTCAGTGTGGTGCTGCTTGCTAATGAGCATGCTTTCATAACTTGCTCTTCTCAAAGGCAAAACAAATATGTCCCAGTTGTGCAGCAGGTTAAATATGAGGCTTAATAAAGCTAAATAGCTAGTCTGAAAGGTTCTGGCAGGAAAAAACATCAAAATACCAAAGCCAGTTTTCTGAAGGAAACTGATACCTTGCCCATCTTGGGCACTCACATTACATGTGAATGATGTTGTTGGGACATGGCTCCTCTTGGCACTGGAGAAGAGGAGATTTAGGAAATAAAATCTTGTCTGTTTCCCCCGACACGCACCTTTAAAGGCGTTCAAGCAGAGGAGGCCTGTGCTCCTCCAGCCGGCACCGTGCTGGTGGGCAGCACCACTTCCCCGGTGATGCCAGACCGACCGCAGCCACCTACGACCAGTTGTGACCGGCTGCGACCGGCTGCGACCGGCTGCGACCAACGGGACGGGCTGCGACCGGCTGCCACCAGCTGCGACCAACGGGACGGCTGTGACCGGCTGCGACCAGCCGCAACCCGCTGTGACCATCCTCTTTCCCAGCCACCTTCACAACACCCCCTCTCTGAATGAGGGTGAGCGGGGGCTCTGTGTGCCACCCGGGTGAAGGTGCAATGAGCCAAGGACAGCGCAGCGGAGAATCGAGGTGGTGGTGAACATCCAGGTGAAGCAGCAGGAAATAAGGTGGGATTAGTACCAGAGAAGAAGGGCGGGAATG
The DNA here is from genome assembly GCA_034781795.1 of Crypturellus tataupa. Taxonomy (NCBI): domain Eukaryota; kingdom Metazoa; phylum Chordata; class Aves; order Tinamiformes; family Tinamidae; genus Crypturellus; species Crypturellus tataupa. The sequence goes on from JAWLRI010000674.1 coordinate 14,806, forward strand.
GGAGAGGGCAGGGGTATAACGATGAGTAAGGAAGAGCTCCTGTCACCGCTCCGGAAATTTCTATGAAGAAAGTGTCACATGCCAAATATACTGTCGCATATAAATGTCACCAAAAAAAAAAAAAAGAACAGAAATCACCCACCTACTGAATTAATCACAAGTCACTTATTATTTGAGTGTTTGACCTCAGTTTTCCGAAAGCGCGAGGATGTTTTCATTAAGATCTATCATAGAAATAACATAGTATTATTTCTATTCTTTGTTGGGAGATTTCTATGAAAATATTCTGAAGGACATCATAACAATATCATTTTCACCAAGCTTTCCAAATCAAAATTACCTTCCCAAAAATATTTTTACCTCCCAAAAAACTATTGCAGAAGTATGTCAGAAGCCAGAGTGTTCCTCCTCCACGCACAGTTCGCTTGTGCAGGAGGTCAGCTCTGCATCACCGTTTGGAAATGCAGATGCAGTGATACTCAAATGATATACCGACTCTTTTAAATTTGGAAACTTGAAATAGTTATACAAATACTAAATTGTTCCAGAATAAAAGACACATAGATGGTAACATGGTGCCTTCTCGGTCATCATTTTAATGTGAACTATTATTTCCTAGATTTATTCAGACAGTGATAAAAGCAAAAAGGAAATGAAAGATGAGCCTGATGGATGGGGCCATAGATTTCTCAAAGGTTGTGTTTTAAAAATGAAGGAAGTGCTCTTCATGGACCAAGCTATATATGATAAGAGAAGTGTTATGGCACTGTAATTACCTTATAATATTTATTGCATTTCCAAAAATGTCTTTTAATCCTTTTCGGTAGTTTAGGTCATTGCATGCTATACCATAATGTATGAACTATGAAATAAATACAGACTCAATACATTTAGTCCTATTTTGATGTTAGAAGGAAAATGCAAATAGAAAGGGGGAAAGAACTTAAGAAGGAGGGTGCTGGTAATAACAAGGCATTCCCTACTATTGTTCCCAGTGATCATTAAAAGTAAATGCATCTGCAACTTAAAAAGCAGTGCTGGGTCTTTCAAAGAATAATACTGTCCAGGCATTAGTGCAGCAGACACCATATAAATTGGTATGATTTTGCTTTTTTCCTAATTAACATTATAGCAATAATCATGTGTCAGATTCCAAGGTCTTCGGATTCACATATTTATTCTCCAGACATTGCTTATAATGAGACAATTCATGGAGTCAGATACCATTCGTATAGTTTATCAGATTCAGCTTCCCATACTAAAGTAAACATGCCACATGAATACTAATTATTTGTAAACTGCAATTATAGAAGTCTGCTGGAGAAAAATGTACCTCATGCATTTTGCTCCTACTGTGTTGGAGGCTGTATCAAGACAGATGAATAACTGTTTAGACATTCCCAGACAAATTAAAAAAAAAATGCTTAGAACTGTCAAATTAAATTTAATCAGCCCTTATATGACAGACAATATTCAGAACACAGGAGCTTCAGCCACTGAGCAAATATCCTGCAATGCTGAACAAGTGTCAAACAGGGGATAGGCTACACTGTCTGAAGCCCTAAGGATATGTGACAGTTGGCACACCCATAGCCAAAGCACTAGAGGTGCTGGTGCAAGTTGGTTGTGGGACAAATAAAACTGCAGGCTGTGTGAATGGGACTGCTTAAAGAAGAGTTTTTGCCATGTTGATCACCTTGCTTTTCACAGAAATACAGTAGTCAAATGTAACATCAGGATTACTAGCCCCTCTCAGGAACAGTTACTGTAGGGTTATTGGGATATATAGTACCAACACTATTCCCCACAGTCTGCTGCCAGGATGCTCAAGTGAAATATATCTAAAACATTGAAAGGGTATTAAAGCTTCTTTTTAAGGATGCTTAGATATTAATATTCATGGGATGTTGATTTTGAAACTATAATATTTCACGTGAATGTCAAAAACTAATTAATTTCAGGTTGAAGTTGTCTGTTGAGGTAAAGTAACATGAGACAGCAATTGGCTTCGTTTTCTGTCCTGTTACCAAACTCTGATACTCTCAAAGGAATCATTAAAAACAAATGGAGTAGGATAAATCAATATGTTGAAATCAAAGACAGAGGTGGTGCCTAGAGATCAATAAAATACCTTTTTATCAATAACTTCAAACAATACCTTCTGATGAATATAGGATTATTGTGATGAATCCATCAGGTTGCATTTACTCTGTATCTAAGTTCTAATGGTCAAGAATGTAAGGTAGACAATAGTGTTTCATCATCAAAGAAATTATACTGTGTTCAGAAATGTTTTGTACCAGCCCATGATTATTAGTTGAACTAATAGAAGTTGTTTTTAGTTGAACTAAATAGAGGAGAATAACCTTTAAGATATGGCTGAAGAAGAAGGAAGATAATGATAATAGTAAAAGACTCTTTTCAGATTCTCAAACCTATATGTTGTATAGGCATAAGTGGAAGCCTAGAGGCTTGTCCGACCAGAAAGTACGTATAGTCTTGCTTTCAAGATGTAAAGATACAGACTTTTGACATATTGCTCCATACTTCCTGGTGATATGGAATAATAAACCACCTCTCCATTACTCCAGGAAGACTGTTCTTTCTCAGATTTCAGGTCAACAGTTCATAAAAACTTGCAGTAGACAAGACATCATAACACAGAAACAGGTCAGGTCAATCTTTGGTGAGGTTTCCTCATTGCACTTCCCTGTTTTGGAGGATTAAAGGACAGGAGTAGCCAGGTTTTGTGGAATGTATTCAGAAGAAGTATTTCAGCATACTCATCTTCTTGAGGCCCTTGTCACACAGCTTGCAAGACAGGGTTAGTTTTCTTGTTTTTCAGATGAGAAACATCAATTGGGATAACTCATTCTGTATCTTTCTGTGAAAGCTACTGAGAAACCTTCCAGTTTTGCAACAAGTTGGCTAAGGATTTGCACCCTGATTATTTAGCTGTAACACATATAGGCCAAAAAAAGGAGAAAAAAATAGCTTAAAACGTTTCATTATGCTAACACTGTCATACAATTTATTTCCTTTGAGACTTCCAGGACAGTTTTGCAGATTCAAGAGATTTGCTTCCTTCAGGCAAAATATAGTCACATTTATTTTAACTTCAGTCAATTTCATGTGCTGCCAAATGAGTGGTACTTCTACCTCCAAACAGTCAAGACAGAGGTTACTGAACCACAGAACTGTCTTCCTTTTAGCAGAACAATTCTGTTTTCACGTGGTTTCCAGTGTTCAAATTACAATGACAGTTAAAAAAAGAGACATAATTACTCTGTAGAAGAAGGCCCATGTAGAGAAGACATGTCATGAGGGTACTCCCACCTGCATCAGGATGGGCAGATCAGCAAGTGGAGGCCAGCTATGAGATATATCAACAAGCTAACTTTAGACAAGAAGTCTTTTTTATTTATATATATATATATAATCTATTTACTCTCTGCTATTCCATGCTATAAAGGCTGCTGCATTATTGCAAACTAATATTAAGAATAATAAGAAAGATGCATAGCACATCAGCGGGGTGAGAGTTAAAGGGCAAGGTTTTTCAAGGATGATGAATTCCAGTATGTTGCAGTTTTTATCTGCCCTCTTCAATATCATAATTTGACATAAACGGTTACATACATTACCTTTATCTTCTTGATCTTGTTTTCTTTACCATTTATGCAGAATTTGATAAAACACTATGATTCTTGCAGCTATTAAATAAATAAATCAATAAAAAATGGTCTCAATTGATCAGCTGAATTTGTTTAAAAAGAGAATTAAGCCCTTTTCCTTTTCACAGTATTATAATGCATATCATACCTTGATGCAGCAGGAAATATCAAGGAAAACCTTGATCATTTTATTTTTCTAGTTTCTCTGCAGTTTCTCATGCCATTGGCATGCCCCACTTACTTACAACAGGAATTCAAGACTGAAGATATATGTTCGTCCCCGCCTTCTCTAGCAAGCTAAATCAGAAAATGCTACGGAATTAATAAATGTGTTTGTGTTTTGAGTTCTGCTCTTCATGGAATATGAGAGTTTTTGAACATCAAAAAAATAAATGTGTTGTTCCCTCAGATTAGGTTTGTGTCTTTGAAATATACTGTGTTAGAATGTTAATTGGGTTTGACATAAGCATGGATATAAAATGCATCATGCCACTCAACTTACCAGCAGTGAAACTGATTACCAATTATAATCATTCTCTGCATGGTGACAGCATACCAAGATGGAGATGTTGAATATTTCAGTTTGCAATATTATCTGGGTTGTTTAAAGTACTGACTACGTGTCCTGAAACCAATAGAGGTAATTGGTATGCATGTAAGAGCTGGCAGGCTGAGCACATCACTTATTTATAGAGTCTTTTGATGTAACTCTGTGGAAAAAAAAATGTTAATAAAACATGGTTCAAAGGAAAATTTATACTCACTATTATAATATGACATAAAGTACAAATTATTGTACCTAAATAACTGTTTTCTAGTGAAAAGTATTCCTTTTCCCTTTTATTGAACTGGTCCACTGAAACCTTAGAGGAAGGGGGAGGGGTGCACAAAGAGCAAGGAGGCTATTAACTCTTCTCATTTTGTGATGCAGCTATCCGAAAATTAAGATACATGCATGAGACACAGAGTGGAAAATCACTGGGTATGACATTGCTTTCATAACCTTCTTATTTGCTTCACAAATTGGTTTATGGTACTCTTAGGGCACGTTCATCAGCAAACCCCATGTCAACGATTGATAGGACGCTTGAAATGGACCAGAAAACAGGATACAGGAAGTAACACGGTGACCTTAGCTGAAAGGCAGCAAGCCAGTTAAATTAGCCAGTGCGTGAGTCCTTCTGTTGCAAGGACACCAGCAATCATAGCTTCTCCTCAAACAGGAAGACAAATGTATAACCTTAAGATAATATTTACAGAAGGCTTTGTTTTGGTCGGAACTGGCCATAAACCATAGGGGCTGTGTGTACAATCAGGGCAAGAAAGCCGTGGGACTTCTGGCCGACTGATAAGAAGTGTAAAGAGCTATAATCTTAACAAGAGCTGGTAAAAGCAGTTTCAGTAGATATCTAATTTATTCTCTGTGGAGTGAGGGAAATGTTTAGAACAGAGGATAAAAGGAGAAAGAGAGAAAGAGGTTAGAAAAACTAGGATATCTCATGTGAGCTAAATATTAGGATACCACAGGGTATTTGCTGAGAAATTACACTTAACTTTGCCACTAATAACTGAATTGTTATGTCTATGCTCTGGCAGGGGCAAACCGAAGTTGACTAAATAACTTAACAATTGGCATTTCCTGCTTTTAAGGGCTTCAATGCACAGCCTTGATGTTCTTGACATGTATTTTTAAGGAATTGTTAGTTTTTCATGTAAGTTAAATAGTAAATTAATAATATCTCTTGGTCTTCCATTTTTACTTCATCTCACCTGTTCATCACAGCAATGAAACCACCTCCCAAGTCCAGAAATTGCTCTGTAACATCTCCCCAAAACCCGTTAGCACCTCACCGATCATGCCTTACAGAGAGGCAGATGCCAGTAAAAATAATTGAAAGCTAAACTATGAATGAATTCATATTAGTGAGTTCCACACTCAAGTAGTCTCATTAAAGTAATTTAAAGCCTTCAGGTTTTATGTGGCGTGGAAGACTACATCTGTCCATCAGGCATACTTGTTGATCTGTAGCTCCTCTGTAGGGTTACCATCATGCAGAGCCTTGTGATTTCTTTTCATGTGGAATACCTGGGATCACTTTTCAGCTCCACTTGGAGATTTAAAGTGGTTGAAATGAATGCTTATTTATAAGAACATCCTCTTGAGACTATAATTTTGCTGAAGCAATATTTAATTACTTATAATGTATTTGTATGATTAGAACATAAGGAGGACTACGGACAGTAAAATATGGGTAAGGCCAAATTCCCTGCAGGCTGGCCGCTGCTGAGATTGTAAATCCTGGAGAAAATACTGTGGATGCAAGGTGGGCAGAAATCATAAATAAATTCTGAAAAATGGTATATGTTGGTGGTCTAACCAAGTTTGTCTTTAATTCATAAAACATATATTATCATGCTTGAATGAAAAGTATTCTTTTCCCAGTGCCAAAATCCCCAGTAGGTGTAAAGACATAGGAAGAAGGCCAAACTGCACATATATACAAAATAAATATTTTTGGAATTGCGTGATTAAGTTCAGACTGAGCACACAGTCAGTAAACGTGTTCACACAAATTGGGCAGTGAGGGCTGTACAAGTGTGCAGCACACTGTTGTAAAGTGAGTAGTATGCCCATTTGCACTTCGGTTGCCAAAGCCTCGCTCTGGCAGGGAAAACTCTAGTTGGTCACCGTATGGGTCCTGTCTTCCCACAGGCTCTTGTAAAAGGTTGGCTGTGCAAGTCAAGCTGTCAATGGAAACGTATCTCTGTGCAGCAGATACTATAGGAGTTAGCTATAGAAAAGGACCACTGAAGTTAATCTCTAGTTTACTTTTGCATTTATAAATGGGAAACTCAAAGCTTATGAGTAATAGCTGCATTTTCTTAATAACTGAAATGAAATAAACATTAAACTCAGTGGCAAGACTCATATTGATTTCTATGGGACATGAAATTAGATTCACTACTAATACCTATAATGATGTTGGTTACATACAAGTACTGTAACTCATTAGTAATCATTAATAGCAGGTACTGCTAGTACTCATAGTGGAAAATGCCCAGAGTTTTAATGTATTGCACTGTAAAAACTGCCATTGCATTTTTACATTGTTTACTAGTCCCCTAGAATGAACGCAAAGACTTGCAATGACATCAGTGGGGCTGAGTCCAGTAACCAGGAGTAACTCTGATTTAAAGGGGAGTGGCTTGATAAGGAGGTGCTCAGCTCTTGATGACCCCGTCTAGCCTAGCACAGCAACTGTGTCTTGAACATCACGGATTTTCAGGCAACTCAGAGCTGCCACCAAGGTACTCTGGCATCAAAGCAGTGCACCAGGCCTTCAAAACCAGTAAAGTCCAGTGCAGGTTTCACGCAGGGACCAGATCTTAAGTTTGAAGCTATTTTTTGAGTATTGTCAAGGATGTAGCTGATGAGAAGGGAAAACAGGTTGATTTGCGTGCATAGATTTCTACAGTAATTCAGGAAGTGCACACAAAGGACATGAGAAACAAACAGCAATTAGAAGAAGAAACATGGAAAATATATTTAAACATCTGCCCTGCCCTTTATTATTATTCCAAGTGCGTTTAAACGATCATCCTCTCAGTCTGCATTATTAGCAAAATGTAAAAGTAAAAATGAAAACTTTTTGCATTTCTGTGAGCAATTATCAATCTAATTTCCTTGGCAATCTAATTTCCATGCGTGGAGCAAAGAGAAGATGTCCTGAGGAATGAAGAGAGCAAAGTACCATTTAGTCCTTTCTGGGAAGGAAAGGAACAGAAAATAGGGAGAAAGTACAGGCAACAGTATCTTCTGCTGTTTTATTTTCAAAGACTGATGATTGCCGTTATTAACACATTAACATTGAACAACATTAGTTTTTGAGGCTCCATATTATATGGGGAAAAAAGCAAATGTTAGGTAGTCAAAAGACACTGGACAGACTCTGATCATATCAGCCAGGTTGTTCATACACTTTGAATGCATCCTGCCTGGGGGCTTTGATGAAGGAATGTCCGTATGTTGGGAAAGGAGGAAGGAAACCCAAAAGGGAGCTAATGCACAAGTTGCTGAACTAGATTTACATTTTGCATGATGGTGCTCAGGATGGCAACCAGCTCCCACTGGACAGCAGCTCCTCGTACAGACTCCTTACCTCTGATACCCAACTTGAAAGAAAACTTCATAAGGAAAACCCTCCAGGAGCCATCCTTTCTTTGAGAGATCCACTTCTTTTTTTTCTAAGGCGCCATACAATTCCTAGTAGCATTGTATTTTTCTTCAATACAAAATTAATAATGTGAATACGCCTGTAAGTTTAGGCACTGCAGCTGCAAAGTCTTCTCGGCTGGCAATATAGATGTGTGCCTGCTTGTGAGAAGGAGATTTTAACACCAAGATGTTATAACAAAACAGGCAAAACAAAACAGGCAATCTGCACCCCTGAGTAAGCAATTTAACCGCAGATAAGAAAATGATGGATTCCAGTCTTGCTCGTTCCACGAACTGAAAATAAAAATAATAATGAAGCGGTCTGTAATAAAAAAGAAACAAATTACCAATATTACACTATTGATTTCAAAGGCCTATAATTTGAGAGAGGTGCTTTCAAGTCTGTCAGCCTTATAAATCTTGAAAATGAATGGGGAAACATTGCGGGAACACAGCCTTTTGCAAACACCACCTCCCATCGTTTGCAGTGCTGTGAATAAAATTGGAGGTAGCGCCAATGTTTAAACAGATGGCTCAATGATATGCCTTTCTTCTTTCCTAATCACAGTTATTAAAGCGGCCACTTTATTTTTCTTTTCTTTTCTTTTCTTTTCTTTTCTTTTCTTTTCTTTTCTTTTCTTTTCTTTTCTTTTCTTTTCTTT
>JAWLRI010000674.1:24862-40468 GCA_034781795.1 Crypturellus tataupa
AGTCAGACAGGCCTGAACAAGCTGGTATGCACGAGCAAACGAAGGGGGAGGGGTCAAAAAAAAAGAGAAAAAATAAACAAACAATTAAGAAGCACTGCTGTTTTGTGAAAGGGTAGCAAGTTTAAGCTCCCCGTGGAGAGTGACAGAACAGTTTCTGTTGACTCGCCCTGGTGTCAATCCAGACAAGTCCTATTAACTTAATTCCGACAAGATAAGAAGATCTGTGCATTTCTGGGAAGAGGGAGCTAGAGCCGGATATAAAGGTCTCAAAGGGTAAGAAAAAATCTTAAAAACAACCAGCTGGATGGAACATTCATGCTGAGATATTTTTGTTATTAATATTATTATTATACTTGTCAGTAAAGGCAACCTCTGAGAGAGGAAAAAGTCTGGAATGTAGCCAGAATGTGTTTACTATCTTATGAGCAGGATGGAAAAGAGCTCTCTCTGTTTCTTGCTGCGTAAGATCCACAAGGGCAAGGACTCTGTGTTCTCCTTTATTCTGTAGAGCTCTCAACACAATGTCAGTTCTTAATAAATAATAAATAAAATAATGACTTGGAGAACATATAAAAAGATGAGTGGGGAAGACATACTCAATTATTCATAAATGTTCCCAACAATGTCACTTTCCAATTAAAGTGTCATCCTATCGTCTGTGTGGGTGAGACAACAACCTTCATCTCACACAAATGTGACAGCACTAAGAGCAAAAGGATTTTGTCATATATTAGTATCTAGGATGTGATAAAACATTTAGAGCAAGATTTCAGGAGAGGAATATTTCCATAATTGTCTTGCCTATGCCACCAAAACTCACATCATTTCAATTTTTGCATAAAATGTGGGCCCTGCACGTTGACGAAGACCACATGTTAGAATTGCCAGTCTGCCTCCCTGGATTATAATGGGTTACTCATGTCTTGCCCTTGTCATCCAGGAGCAACGAGAGCTATATTCACGCCAGGTACCAGAAGAGTAAAACACGCTGCATGAGTTATTTCACTACCATTTGCACTGTACAGCACAGATCTCCATAGAGCCGCTGCCACAACCTCTCTCACCCACTAATACCTGCGTATTCTCTGTAAGAAGAGAATGTGCTCTGCATCCCTCCAGTGCTTTGTCCAAGTACCTACAAAAAGAACAAGATCGGGAGGGTGCAAAAGCGGCATGTACTTATTCTCCCAGCCCTGACGAAACTGCTTTGCATGTTATTGCTCCTTTCCAGCAGCCCTATCTTGAGACACTCAGCATTTAGTATGTTTCTTAAAATTACAGAGCTGGGACCCATGAAGCCATATTACAATAAACAGAGAGATCCATTACAAGAAATAGTAAGTTTCTAGCTATCAGAGTCACAAATTTTGAAATACTAAACTCAGGAAGACTCAAATGCAGGAAACTAAACAGAGCAGCTTGAAACGCAGACTGTGAAATCTCACGCTTTCTAAACAAATCCCCTGACTTGTGCCAAGATAACTCGCAATTTGGGCTGCCAACACTTAGGCCAGTTTTCCAAGCCTTGATGACGTTGAAGAAATCTCCATATCCCCTGGTTTATGGAAAACAAAAAGGAACTCAAAGGGAAATGATCTGCATAGTTGACATCATTTTGGGCCACGGTATCACGAAGTGATCTCTGATGACCTCCTTGTGAAAAGCTACCTGTAAGGTAATGTCTGGAAATGAACACTTTTAATTTTTTCCTCCCTGTTGTTCAAAGACCTAGGCTACATTGTATGAAAATGCTTAAATGCCGAACAGTCACACTGCACTCATCTGAATGTGTTTTCCCGATGTTACATCTTCATACAATTGATTCTTTCATTATACAAACAACTAAATATAGGTCTAGATACCAGGGGAAACAATATCACCCACTTTAGGTTTTATTTCATTCATAATAGACATAAAAAAGCCTCTGTTTTGGGATTTGAAGGACTTCATTATTTATTTGCACAGTTGATACTAATGTTGGGATGTAAGAATGTGGCAGTTGAATAAAAAAGCTTACGAAAGGCATCAGTATACAGAATATTTCCTGGATTCTCTTTGCTATTTACAGCTGAGCTCCAATGCACAAAACCCCTGCGCTGGATTCTTAGGGCATACAGTACAACCATTTCATTCACTTTCATGTCAACAAGCTTTGGCTTGATAAATTAAAACATAAAAGTGCTGGAAAAAGCACCACAGACCAGCACGATTCATTTTGCAGCAATTTTCTCAAGGCTGCCTCAAGAATGACCTGCTGTCTTCCTCGTCTCCTTATCATTTTCCCATCTGGAAAAGTCTGAGCTGTGCCATACACTGGGGAGTAAGTGGTCTGAGGCTGCTGCATTCAAAGGCCATTAGCAATCATAACTTAAAATCACCACCTTCTTGCAGACAAGGTTAATAGTAGTCTGCAGAACAGGTAGGGAGGTCAGTGGTTAACTTTTACAAAAATAAAAACTGAGTGTTTTTTATTTCCTTTGTTACCTCAGATGTAAAACAAGAATTGCAATTTTTAGAGGTTACCTATGAGGGTTACTGTTAAAAACATGGAACTTTAAATCTTTTTGATTCATTGGCTTAATAGCCAGTGAAAGACATCAGTTATGCATATATCTCTTGGAATAATTTATTCGTTTTTTTCCCTCTAAAACTAAAGTACAGCTGTATTTTCACAGAGCCTGGCAAGTATGATTAATTTAGCAATTATCTCGGTAGTCTAGCACCAGGTTTTGATATTCAAAAAAAATGGAGAATGTTTAATTTTCAATAGAGAAGGACAGATGAATCTGAAAAAGAGCACTAATTGCTAACATCAACTCTTTGTCAGGGAATGTGGTGTCATAAATGAAAAAAAATCAATGCAGGAGTGAAAAATAATACAAATTTTTGAAGTCTAAAAATCCCTAATTAAATTTTGCTCATTAAATGAAAATCAGAAAGTCCCGCAAATAGAAGAGAAAGTGTAGGGGTTAGATATTGTGGGGAAAATGTAGCAAAATGATCCTGTCACTGTAGACTATTTGCAGTTCATCTAGAAGAATAAGAACTAAACAAAAACTAACTTTTAGGAAAGTGAAGAATTAATCAGCATTGAAGAAGGAATTGATAATCACTACACTAAATCAATAAAAAGAAGAAAAAATAGTTCATCTTAATGGAAAAAATACTTAAAATGGATTACCAAGTAATAGTAACTATTATTATTTTCAAGGTTAGTAAAACTACTAGTCAGATTTTCAGTGACATACTACATAAATCTCTAGGTATGCACAGGCATGCACACACAAACATCTATGTTCTCCTTCAGATGAATGGCACGTGTCAATGCTAAAATGAAACAATTCCACCTCGTAGCCCACACCATCAGAACTAAAGATGCAGGTAAACCTGAAAATTTCCTTTTTCACTAACATTTTAATTTTAGGGTTGGAGTATCTCAGAATCTTTAAATAAGTAGATTATTTTTTTCTTTTTGCCTTGAAAAGTCTTTGTTTCTTGAAAGATAAATGAAGGAAAACTAAAAAAAAAAAAAGTCTGTTTCCACTTTTTTTGTTGTTTATATTTGTTAGATATATATTTGTCATTTCATTCTGCAGTATTCTGTGCAAATGGACCCAGCTTACAAAATTGGAAGTAATGAGTCCTGCCAGTATATATGAAGACAATGCCTAACATTTTCTTGGTAGATCCTTTGTAAATTTGAGGCCCCTTTTTTTAACACTCTTCCCTCCCCTTCCCCCTGAAGCCCTGAATGGCTCAGTGAATTGCTAAGGGTTTATGGAGCCTTTTACTCAGGGTCACTGGTTTGATTCAAGTCTAAGTCAGCAGGGAACCAACAGTCATTACCATCTGAGGATGGGTCTGTGCTCTTTCATAATGAGTTGGTGGCTTGAGCCAGGTTCCTTTGAGGTACAAACGATAAGCACCTTTACAGCCCACAATCTTTTTGATACAGCCTCTGCTGAGAAGTCTGAATTTTTGACCTGTGCACCAGCCACTCTGCCTCAGACACAAGCAATGCTTAGGCAGCATTAAACAAAATATTGTCTGATACATTTTTTTTTAATATATATAGTGAAAGTAAAAGCTAGCTTTCTAGGGCTAATCATCTCTGCAGTATTCAGGAAAAAAAGACATGAAAATAAGAATAAAGAATTTCTATGACTCTATAGTCAAGACATTATTACCTAAAACTTCTCTGAGAGAAATAATAAATTATCTTTCTGGCTTGCTGTGATTGTCCTTTGGGAATGAATATATCCTGATTAGAAATGAAACAAAAATGTTAAATTGCGAGAAGCTGATGGGCCTGAGAAGGATATACCTACACTGACACTGAAAGTAAAGAGATAATCTTTACTTTTCTATGGAACCATGCTTTCTGACAACTCCCACCTACAACATGCATTTTGGACTTCCTACTCTCTTTAAAAGCAGTCTTTAATTAATCACCATTCACATTACGAGTGTTCTCTGTGTTCATATTGGAAGATGAACCACTTCTGATTTGTTAAATATCTTTTAGTTGGTAAATTATAAGGTGAACTCTACCTGAAAATGAAAAGACATTCAATAAGTGATGGGGTTACCTTTTATTGCTGGTCATTCATGAATGAGGCTTTTCTCTATTCTGATATTGTCCACATCAACATAGTGTCAAAAATTCTGGCTAAATTCTAGTCCCGATCCCATTTTCTTCTTATAAGCAATATTTGTCCTACTCTTTTAGATAAAAGAGTAGCTTATTTCCATCTAATTCCACTTCAGATGGCAAAATTATTTAATCTACTAATAAAGAAATCTCAAATTTACCAAATAAAAAAGCCATACTCTCATGAATTAGCACATCCCCCTGACCTTGGTAAAACTTATTCCTGCTGTTTCCCTAAACTAATATTTCATTAGTGACTGCCTAATTTCGTCCTCCAGCTCCATGTTTATGGAACTGTTATTTCAGTATTCATGTAAAATATTCCATGTAAAACAAGTAGAATGGTCTTTTTTTTGGTGGTGGTAGTGGTGGGCTTTTCTTTGTATATAGGTTTCTCTATACTGCAGCTCATCTGCTGTTTATCAACTACTGGTCTTGACACGAGACTACCTGTAGCTCAAGCTAACTGATTAGTGCTCCAGGACAGGCTCATTGAATGAAATGGCAAAAGTATTGACTAGTGGAGCTCAGAATCAATCTAGAGCCTCTTATTCTGCAAAACACCTATACACAGAAGTAATTTTACACGTGTGAGTAATCCCATTGTGTTCAAAATAACCTCCCATCAGCAAGATCGAGCTTTATATTTGAAGGATTGTTTAGCTCTGAATTTTTTAGCTCCAGTCACTTCACTCTGAATTTAAATAGCTCTTTGGCTATGATGGTGAAACCACACCGTTCAAGCTACTTTTGACATTTGCACACAACTCTTTGCTTCCAAAGATGGAGCCTATAAAGAGTAACCCATTTAAAACTGTTGCCTTTTTCTGTGAAGTTGTTTTTCTTTTTTTTTTCTTTTCTTTTTCTTCTCTTCTATAAAAATACTAGAAATGTGCTAGATCTTTGTGTTATAAAATTAACACACTGTGTGCTTTAGCTGGTTGACAGGAGATGCTATCACAATCCATTATTTCATCAAATGTGTTTTCAAGTTCTTCTGCTAGTGAACCAACCTGAGCACACAGCAAAAAGGCAGGAATGGAGAAGGGGGTTCGTGTGCATAAAAAATTCAGCCTGTGGGAGGAATACCCATGGCTGTGCACAGTCCGAGACCCATCACGGCTCCTCCATAACGAAACACCTGATGCGCTGATAGGTGGCAAGAGCAGACATAGGGAAGAGCCACAAAATGAGGCTGAAAACCTCAGTGATGTCAGCTGCTCTTTAAACTTGTTTCAGTTGTGCAGGTATCTAAAAACAAACAAATGAACAAACAAGAATGAAAATAATAGCAAGTAAGGGAAAAGCAAACAAGCAAAAAAGAAAGAAAATAGGGCAGACCTGAAAATATTGCTCCCTCCAGATAACGGCTTTCTTCTTTCAGCTGCTGAAGTCTCATTTATTCCCTCTTAATAAATCAAAATATCAGAGCAGTCATGTAGACACCAGTCTTAGGCTCCCCAAGGGAGAGTTAACATCTTTTTAACTTCTTGAGGCAATACAAATATTTCCTTCTAATTATTATTTGTGTGATTTTTTTTTCAAAGAAACATAAAAAAAATCAACAAAATACGTCTCTTTTTACAAGCTTTTTGGGGTGATTGAATTACATGTTCATAGGAGACTTCCATAGAAAGGAAAAGAATAATAATTTGGAGACTTTGAATAAAAAAGCAGTATCAGCATTTATTACTCATGAAACAGAGAGATTTATTGTTCTTCACATATGTAATCATAAGCATTTGGGAAGCAGACACAGAATCCTGGAAAATATTACACAAGGACTAATACTAACATAAAAAAATAAATTTCCCACTCTAACATATTGTGAGTAATGATTTAAAATGTTACTTACTATATAAGTGTTGCTGTCCCTTAAACCCATATATTCTACAACCAAAGATATTTCCTGGTGGATGGTTTCCCTTTAGGAAGGTCTCATTAAACACTTAATGTTAAACCCTGATGTCAAAGGTTAAAGAAACACTCCATGAACTGGCTAAACTATGCATTTAAGTAGCCGTATATAAAATATTAATTTATGTCCATGTTGAAAATAGCTAGGTCTTTAATTCATGCTTTGGTAAAGACATCCTCAACTAACAAAGAGTCAAATGAAGGTAATGGAGAATAAAAAATTGTAACTATTCATAAAAACAGGGAGACAAACAGTGCAAAGCATGATCAGGTTCAAAACAGCAAGCGTCTTCAAAGCTGCATCTCATCAACTTTACTGAGTCCCTAAAATTTCCACTGCTTATTATTTGTTTCTATGTGCGTTTTATATAAGGACGTCTCTGCATCAGACATGGAGAATAAGCAAAACCAATATGATTATACATTCATTGGGCCTGGGAGAAAAAGGCGTGTAAAAGGAAAACTGTTGGGAAGCTTTGTTACAATATAGAGCTGAACAGAAAAACGGTATTTCTGCATTGCCTGAAGTAGTTGAATTCACTTTCTGTTTATTTTGTTACATCTTTTTATGTCTTTGGTATGCCTGAACCTGTCTGAAACGGATGGGTGAGAAGCTGAGCTTTTGTCACCTTATTGCAATGTGATTCCACTGTTATAGAAATTTAAATAAGCTTGAAACTTTTGGAAGATTTGGAGGCTTACTTCAAATTCAATCTCCACACAGCTTAGCTGTCTCTGGTGACGACAGAGAAGTGATGCAGCTGTTGCTCTGGCATCTCTTAGTCAAGGTTACACAAGCCAGATGCCGACTCATTCGCCGTTTGCCAAAAGGAGCTATTGAGCATAACGCACACCCCACACCCCATACCCACCCCTTCAGCCCATACCCAGCACCAGTATGGCAGAGAATCGCCAACCAGTGATGTTCCCAAGGTGGTTCCTGCCCAGCGGTGACCCACCAGCACTGGCATCAGAGCCATGGCTCCCGGGCAAGGAGCACAGCAGCATGGCCACGGCATCACGCTCTCCAGACTTGTGATTCACATTCAGGGCACCATTTTTAACCAAGCTGTAGGTTCTCATCTTGAGCTGACATTACATATCACTCGTCACTATCTGCCAGAAGTTATATCAGCATCTGCAGCAGCTGTTGCATCTTCAGGATGGAAAGTCTCAGTGTTTACCTTTAAAATGTCAATCCTTCTGCACTCTCAGCTTTCACAGTCCTGCTCATCACTTTGTTCCCAGCTGCCCTGGAAATGTGTTTGGAATAAATGATGCAAGCAGAACAATTTAAATACAGGGAAGAAGCTGTAGTCAGTCATCTGTGGTTTCCAATTCACAGGTCATTTCTCAGAGGGATCCCTTCCACAGCAATAGCACTTCATTGTGATTTGCCGTTTACTTCTCAACTGTCAGAGACCAGCATAATTTTAATAGTAGGCCTTCTCTGCTGAGATTTAAAGATGACAGCATTTCTTTGACACCAGACACTGGTGAGTGCAAAGAGGTAGTTGACCAAAGCAGCAGGACAACTATTGCAGTTGACACTCCAGCAGCTCAGCTACATTCTAGCAGGACTGTGGGCAATCAGGGGTGCAAAACAGGAACTTATCCCAAGCTGCTGTGAGGGCCATCAGGATACCTGGCTGCCACCTCTAGCCGTGAAAGCTAGAGCAAAAACTAGAGCCAGTAAAGCTACTCAGACAAATGAGTACCTTGCAGTACTCCACTACTGAAAATTTTGAGGTGGGTTCTAAGACGTTCAAAATCTCCAACACCTCAGACTCCATCAGAATATTTCTTTTTCTTTATTTCTTTTTTTTTTAATTGGGATGCCTTTCTGGTGTGTTGGCCTAGCAAAACTCTAGCAGTTCAGATGCCAAATAAATTGCAGGCTGCCTTGGCCTGCATGACTCATTGCCTCAATGACTTGGCCTGATCACCAAAGTGTGCAACTGAAAAGCATCACAAGGTTTGTCTTTGGTAGATTAGCTACCTTCTTGTCCTTTGGAAATCACCAGCATTCTGATACCAGCTCTTATACCTGTTTTATTTCATTCCCAAAAAATACCAAATAGCATTTTCTTGTTTTGGTGATACAGTTACAAAGCAAATAGTGTAGTTCATTTATTCAGAAAAACTTACTAGTCAAGGACTAAACATACCATGCAAAACAAAAGACCTCATTAGCATTGGCTCTCACAGCACATTCACATCCAGGTCCACTGCATCTGACTGCAGACCTTTGTACTTCAAAGCACATCCCTGGATGCAATAGCGATTGTCTCTGCTCTACGTCTGCGCTCCTGTCTCGCATTCACACTCCTATGACCATGTTTCAGGGAAAGGCTGTCAGAAGGACTGAAATATATAGACAACTGATAACAAAGGAAAAAATTTAGCTACAAATCACTTCGGAGTATCAAGTGTATGTTGTCCATGCCCGGTGTCATGACTTCTAGTGGCCTTCTAGATGCAGGAGGATAAACACAAGCACACACACCCATACATATATACCGTACAGTGCATAAAGGAGAAAAAAAAAGACTGTAGAAGCTGTAGCAACCAGTGCCCTCCCTCAGAACTGGGCAAATCACCACGGTGCAAGTCCAGGGGCATGCAGGAGGAGGGTATGCTGCTAGGGCGTTTGCAAACACAGACCTTCCAATCTAGGATGGAAACATTTGGCACAGGAAGCTTCTGTTTCCACTTTTGTCCATGTGCATCCCCTCTGGCTACATGGGAATGGAGCCTCTGAGACTGCCAATCTAGCACCTACTGAAAGCCCAACATTTGCTAAAAAATGGGAAAGAATAAAAATATTTTCCTTTCATCTGCCACACATGCTCTGCCCTTCCTCTGTACTGTTACTGACGAGCAAGCCTCTGTTCATACATATGCACCACATAAACCCCCACATCTGGGACAAGCTACTTTCTGCTCTTCAGATGTGTGAAGCATGGACATCATCATCCAGAAGAAGAAATTAAAATTGCACAGTACTATTAGCTCTACCGACCCTTTGCTTGGCCTGGTTTTGTACAGCCCTCATGCTCTTGCCATTATGTTACCATGAGATTTGAAAGCTGCTTGTCAGTGGGATAGTTATCAGTGTAAAGCAGTGTGGTTTTTGCCTGTCTCTTTACTACAGGCGGATCATGAAGCAGTGATGAACCTCCATGTGCTTCCCCCTCGGAGCCGTGATCACTGGGGAACAGCCGCGTACCGTAAATGTTTTCCATCAGTGGGTTCCTATGACTATAATCATTCATCCTAAACCATGGATTTTTGATAAGGTATTATAATGCAAACTGTGACTCAAATGTGATTCGGCTGTTGCAAAAAGAGAGGGAGAAATGGATTCTCTAAGGCAAGGTGATAATTAAACTCAGGAGCACTAGCAGAACAGCTGAATGTAATGGATAAGTAGTTGCTATCCTGCAATTATATATTAGGGTATTAGCGATCTCAGAAATGGTTTGCTATTCCATCAATGAATCCATCTGGATCATTGAATTAAAAAAAATCTAATTTCATTATGAGTCTTGGGGGCTATTGTATGATGTCTGCTTTGGGCTCCGTGTTAACAGCCTACCTCATTTTACTCGCTCTCTAAAATGAGATGTGGTTTCAAAGGAGCAGCTTTTCAATATTTCTGTGAACAGACATAACATACTTCAAAGCACATGATGTAACCTCACTCCACACAGGAGCTGGGGTAATGCCCTGTACACAATATGTCATGTGTAAAAGTACATTTTTAAAATAATCTCCTTGAAGAAAGGAACAGTTGCACTGCTTCAGAGTCATTGTTAAACCCTGTTTACGGCATTTCGCTGACACAAAGGTATTTTTGTACCACTAAAAGAAGAAGTTAACTTAATTAACACTGGAGTCCTCCTGGGAAAGCAAGAATTCATTTTCCACATTCCCAAATCCAAACCACAAAGGTAGAAATAGGAGTTGCACAAATGATGCAGGTTTTGAGATGATGAATATAAATATATTTTATACATGTAATATATATATTAATATCTTTTTCATGCACAGATGCACATCTAAAAACCTACGTTTGGAAAACGGAAGGAAACATCCAGTTACCAACATAAAAAAAATGACAGAAAGAGTGTTTTTTTTCCCCCCTGGTTTAAAACAATCCAGATGGAAAGAAAAAGAAAAAAGAAAAAAGCCCTAATTTTATAAACCCTGACACGTTAGCAGGCTAGAACTGAGCCTCTTTTGTAGTAAATTCCTAATTTGTTCATTTTACACTGCCTGAGTAACTAGATCAAAAAGCAGTGTCAAATGCCCAAAGCAGTGTTTGTCAGCAGCTCTTTTTTATTTCAAAGCATCTGAATAGAGGAAGGCTAGTGCTGTATTTCCAAACAGACATAGGAAGGCTCTTGTTGGCAGCCCCTCGCTGCAGAATGAATACGTGCCATGAGTAGAGACCATTTGTCTGCTGATTACAGCAGACCCCGGGGGAGCTGATGTTAGCTCTCATTTTCACCTCTCTTTCTCTCCCAGTGTCTCCTTGCTGTGGCAGCCCTGCCTCCCCTCCTCCTCCTCCCCTCTCGCCTCTCATCCCTCGCAGCTTTGAGCGGATGCGGCTCTTCGGTGGTATATTTAAGACAGTTTTCTGAATTAAAATCAGACTGCAATGTTTGAAATGTGTTGACTTGCCTTGAAGGTTAACGCAAAAGGGAGCGGGGGTGGGGAAGAAAAAGAAAAAAAAAAAAAGAGTGAAGTGCTTCTCATTAGGAATTCAGCACGATCATAATGAATGCATTTGGTATTCATGTAAATCTTGCATGTATTTCCATAAGAGTGCTACTGTAATTTAACTCTGGTACTGAAAACACTGGGGGGAGAAGGGCACTTAAAATAAAATGTCATGGAATAAAAAAAGAAAAAGAATATACAATGCATATCTGCGGCAACTGTACAGTTTGCCCGTTGTTTTAATGCTAGATTTATAAGCCTTTTCTCCCTTCCCCCACTCATTTCCATAGAATTTTCCCACCGAAAAGATGAGAAATATTCTTTTACTCTGCTAAATATGTAGCTTTATGATTCAGTACTCCCAGGGGCAGTGGTGATGTATGTGCTATCAAATTACATGGATTTTACACACCTATTTTCTCTGATATCCAATAAGAAATGTGTACTTACTGCAGTAACCTTGCATTACTCATGCTACTCTTTGGAGAGACGGAGCACTCTGCACCAAGCACATTCAGTAGCCTGCTGTCTAATTTTTTTCCCCTTACAATGTTTTAAAGGGAAAAATATGTGTTATGCCCTAGGAAATAATTTCCTAAGATTCCAAATTTATTTTTAAAACAGGATTTGAGGCTAAAGTCTCAGTGACAATGGACTTCAAAGCAACATAGAATTACACTAGTGGGGAAGCTGGTCCTTCTGATGCAAATCTGCCCATTCTTCCACTCTTCTCCCTTTTCACACACCCTGAGTGCATTTGGCAGTTTTCTCCCTTTTTGTTAGATTGTTGTAACTGGAGTGACACAATGAACAAAGGATCTCAAGGTTTAATTGCAGAAAAATCTGTGTTTCTATGCCAGTCTTCTAATCAGTCCTTCTGGGGTCAAAGGATGTCTTCCTCTATTGTCCAGTCATTTTTGTGCTGACATCTTTGCCCATCTAAATATTTATCATACAGAAGCATTTATTCCCCCTAAAATCTGAGATGAGTTCCTCTGTGTTCTGTTTTTCAAGGGAAGAACTTAAAAACAAAACCTTGAGTGGCTACTTCAATTCCACTAAAATATAATCTAGGACGTGGACTGACCTGTTCTTTCAAGAGCAGGGTTCAATCCACTACAGAGGAAAGCTGTTGCCTTAAAGGGAACTAATTCTTTCTCTTCTTATAGAAAAGAAGTTGGATATCCCCGCATCCCCTGGAGGAGAATCTGTCCTTCTTAGTAAAGGCCATTACGAGCCTGAGCTGGTCAGACTAGATCTCCTGGAGTCCTCCAGAAGCACATCTGTCCACTAATGGTGCAAAAGGCTCTAGAAGGACTACTTCATTAGACACCTAAATTCAAATGCTACATGAATGCGTGAGATAAAAAGGTTGAATTCTACCCAAGTACTCGAAATAGAGAAAATACTTTCACTATCAACTATTTCAAAATTCATATACATAGGTATGAGGAGAGAGGAAACCTTATGTTATGATACTCATTCCACTCTGCGTAAGTCAATCTGGGTTGGGTCAAACAAGCCATTTACATTGCATGGAGGGGCAGCAAAAGGAACAGGAAATATGTTTAATTATGGGACTTGACCAAATATCAGTACATGCATTCATTTTACATAGACAAATAAATATTTAGTTCAGTTCCAGTTCTTTTCCTCACTCTCTCTGTTGTAAAATACAACTGTAAAATACTATTGAATTATAGCCTGTTTTTGCTGACTTGGGTGTGGGTCTTAATTTAGAATGAATTGCTTTGTCAGTATGATTTTATGAGCCCAACCTGCTTTTATTTTAACAGTGACTGAAGTTAAACACAGATCTACTCGTTTATTCTAGTAGACTAGTAACAGAAAGAGGTGAGGAAATGTCACATTACTGAAAATGAACCAGACCAACATGGCATGAAAGGGGGATACCTAAATATATTGGTATCAAAGTTGTTATCTTTGGATAAAAGCAAATTGGAATTGTGGGATGAAGCTCGAAAAAGCATTATAAAAGCCCAGTTTCACATCTAATCTTGACTGAAAGGTAAGGTTTGGTGTCCACTCTTCTAGGAATGCACCATTTCAGGTAAGAAGAGATTACTATATGTAGAAAAATATAGGACTCATAACAAAGGCTTACTTGCCCTGTCTTCAAGTCTTGCAAATATATATGACTTCCACAAGTATTTTTTCAAAACCACCATTACTTCATCTGTAGAGAGTTTTGAATTACATGAATTTTTACTTAGACTACTGTATTAGGAAATGGAATAGCTTCATTTATAAATGAATTATAAATGCTACTAGTTTACAGATAAATGGCTATCTGGATGGGTAGATAGATAAATGTTACAAAGAACATGTCAGCTGATGCCTGAAAAATCAAATAGGTGAAATAGAAATTAATTTGTTCATTAATTTTTTTTTCATTCTTATCTGCTACCAGGCTTTAAGGTTAAGGCATTTCTCCTCAAGCTGTCACCAGTGAGTTGTTCCTGCCTTTCCTTGCCCTCCACATCCCATGGTTGCTTATTTGCAACCCAGTGTACTTTCCCAGCTATTCTGTGCTACCTCTGCAGGGCTACACAATGAATAAGAGTTATGTTAGGTAGAAAAATGTGACCAATAAAGTGTTAACGCTAGTTCAGCCTTTAAGACACATATCTGTGGGAACAGAGTTGCAGAATATAGGGTGCACAACTGCACCAGTTCTATCATAGTCTTCTCCCGAGCAAAGGTAAATGGTGCTCAACGGCCTCCTAATCCATTGCCAATGCTACGCATTCAAAGTGATAGTAGAAAAATCTGTTTTTCCTTACTTTTACTATAGAAAACATACTTGTATTTGTTCACTTACTATGTTTTGTGCCATATGTGACAGTCTTCAGTTAAGGCACCTTTTTAAAACATGCTAGCTTGATCATCTGATGTATGGTCATAAAATCAAAAGCACTACATCACTCCACATTGCTACTATCTGTCAATCTAAAATGTCCTTTCAGGTGGTTCAGCAGGCACCATCCACATGCAGGGGAAAGAGGAATGCACTGCTAAAAGTAGATCAATAAGAGGGGACTTTTCTAATCAAATTGACTGAAAAGGGGTGAGTTAACCCTTTTATATAAAAGCATATTAATATGACTAACTTTTATCATCATGGATATGGGTAGGAATAGGCTTCAAGAGGAACTGCCATAGCAACTTATGCAGGAGCATGACACTGTAATGAGAATGGTGCGTCTTGTGGTGCTACTCTTTTCCTCCCTCTCCCTACATTTCCATATAAATCTGCTCTTGCATAACATAACTAGTTCCAGGCTAAAAAAAACTTTTAAGTATTTGTTCAGTTTTAGGCTTTCAAACTCTCCTTTGGACATTATCACATCTCTCCTCTTTCATGTATATATTTAACACATCCCTGGTTCAGTGTCTCAGTTGGAGGCAGCAATTCTTTTGACAAGCCAGCCTTATTAAAAACTACTAATTTCACTTTTAAAATTTAAGAACAACTATCCACTTTGTTCTCCAGAATGAAGTCACTGCATTATGTCACGCTACTCTGTACTCTGGATTATTGGCATTCGGTTGTCACCTTATGAAGTAGTGGCATCGAAAATGTGATAAGCAGCACGCTTACACTGTATTTTTATGAGAAGCATTCTGAAGACTGCTGGATTCACATGAGCATCTTTAGTCTAGGAAGTTTTAAAAAACTTCATTCATAAGAAAAGGTAGTGTGCTTTGCTTTGTTGGTTTTACAGTGAATAATCCTAAGGTTCTCAGCCTAGCTTTCCCTGAACAGCCCACTTGCTCAATCTCTAAATCCAGCTAAAAACTTCCTATAAGAGGGATCTCGGTGGGGTTTATACAATTGCTTAGCTCCAAACAAAGGAAAACTACCTTGCCACAAGAGAAGCCTAAGAGGGTCTAATAATAGCCTAAGAGAGAAATAAATAAATAAAAAGTACTACTTTAAGACCTCATAAATTCTCTTGTTTTATCCTTATATATCCTGAAAATGGAAAGAGCACTTTCCATAAACTAGATTTCAAGCTACTAAGTCCTTACAGCATACAAATCCCAACGTATGTTGAATGAGTTGGTCAGAGAGGATGACTGCTGCGTTAAGGCAGTTGAGGCCTTAACTGCAAGGGAAACTGATTTTCTAGAAGGAAAATTAACAGCATCAGCACTTTCCAGAGAAAATGTTTACAGACAACTACTGTGAGGTCAGGTGTGTGAATTTACAACTAAGGAGCTTCCCCCACAGCCTGGCTGAAGAGCAGGACAAAGGAGCGGGAGACTGAGTGGAGCCATGAGTCAAGGGG
>JAWLRI010000674.1:40862-83725 GCA_034781795.1 Crypturellus tataupa
CCCCCCCTTTTTTTTTTCCCGCCGTAGGCTTAAGTTACCTAGGCCCTGGCATTGATTCAGTACACACGTGCTCTAACAAAACAAAACAACAACAACCACACCACGGTGTCCTCATGCTCCTTAAGGCAAAAAAAAAACGAAGCCACAGGCCTTGCCAGCGCCATACAGATTTAGGCCTGCCACGCAAAACATATTATTCATCATAGAAGAATCCAGCAGCAGAGTCGAAAGTGCCTGGGTAGACCAGAAGCACAGCACCCTGCAGTACAGCGTCTGGCCTGAATTTAAGTAGCGTTCAATTGGTATAAACACAGTCACCCTCTGATTTTTCACCTAGCGATACATTAGTGAAATAACACAAAGGACAGAGGGGCTAAAGCAAAGTGAGGAGAAAAAAAAAAAGAAAAATTAAAGGAGAGAAAGAAGAGAGAGGAGAGAGAGGGGAGAGGAAAAAAAAAAAAGAAAAAAAAAAACATGACTTGCGACTGCCAGCAGCCATGACGTACAACAGCCCACATGCCAGCACTAGGAAGAGAAATAAAGATTCCACCAGCGCCCCACTGCCTCCCACTGTGGGTTAGAAGCAGAGTTAGTACTAGAAATTTAAAGTTCTCAAGAGCACTGTGTAGTTACGGTGCTTCCAACTTGACCTCACCCCCACCATCCCTTCCTTCCCCACCTTATTTTTTCCTGGCAGAAGGAAAGCACCTACACACAGGCTTGCTTCTGCCTGTGTTTCTACTCAGGCAAACATAATTCTGGACAGACTCGTTCCAAACCAGGGCCTTAAGTTCCGATGGGGAGCTAAGGTCTTCAGGTCTGCCCCTCAGGAATATATGTTCATCGAGTAGAGGAACAAAGATAAATAAATAAAATCCATTCAGTTAAAGAAAAAGGGAGCAGAAAAAAATGTTCTTTTAGAGACAGATGAGGAGGGGCTGAACTATTCAAAGGGAAAAATATCACAGGAAGATTTGAATTTTCATCCATAATTGCCTTTTTATTTTTTTAAATAGGATATTGTGACCAGGATTTCCATATTCCTTTTCTGATTTCCTCTAAGCAGACTTCAGCCAATCTAATGCAAAATTACTACTTTCATACTTCGTATGTTTTCCTTACAGCCTTGTAGAGCCCTTAATGTTTCTTACTTCCCATTTAACTACACTATGGGACTTGCAAGGTGAGTTGATGCAACTGTCTTCTACTCTATCTCCCTCTTACTATAAGCCACTAATGTGCTTTTCACATAAACCATGAAGAGCTCAGTTCTTCTTAGTCCTAATTGCAGTTTCACAGTAACCCCAGTGACAGGTTCAGACTAATCTGGACAGTGAATTATAAGAAACTGATGTTCTCTGGCATCTTTGGCGGGGTTGGGGACAGGGGACGGAGTTCAGACACAAATCTATACAGAACAGCAGCCACGTTAAGGCTTTTATAAGTGTAATTTCAGAAACAAAAAACATATTTTCACTCTATAAAATGCAAGGTAAAACACAAAAACTGGAAACTCCTTGGGGAGCAGTACTGGTTAGTAAAATGAAGCCACTCCAACTGAAGCTGTTTTTCTTTTTTCTTTTTTTTTTTTTGTTTTACCTACCACAGTTGAAAGCTGCTCTCTACCTGAGTAAGAAGACCCACCCTCCTGTTAAGTCACTGGAATACTGGGGTATATGGCATATTCCTCACTTCTCTGTGTGTTCATAAAAAATAAACACACACACAGAGCTGTATTTTGCTCTAAGATGCAGGATATTTTCCATCGGGGTTATGACAAAGACAACATTGCCTTTGGCTTTCACCTCCATTTTCTGCTTCCAAAGCATCTTATACTTTGCAGACAGCACAACTACATGGGAAGTATTTATGCAAATATCATAAATGTGCCTAGAGTCTTCAGGGCTCAAATCAGAGCATGCATGCTGCTAGAGTCTCATGAAAGTCTGAGAGAGCTACCAGTCAAGAATCACTAACGCAGGTTTATACGATGGGCTTGTATGATAGACTCTGCCTACCTAGCTTCAGTTACACAGACTTCACCAGCCACCATAGAGATTTCCTATAGCTCTCAGTTATATTGTTATCATTTATGTGCAAGAATTACTTCATTCTTTAAAAAATATATTTTTGAGGGGGACAGGAGGCTAGGGGAGAAAGGGACAAGTGAGAATCCTAACCCCATGTAACAGATAAAAGGTCATGCAAAAATGCTGCGAAGTGGAGACTAATAAATGATTCAATTAATCAAGCAAGAAAATTAAAACCATATTTTCACTCCCGCTTGATTATAAAGAAGAAATTTTACCCTCAGAAGTTGAAAAAAAATTCCCAGAGTGGGGAAACACTTGGGGCAGTGTTAGATTCTGAACCAAGTTTTCTCATGCTACTGCACTGATTAAATCCTTTTATCTCTACCGTGCAATACATGGCTTTAGCCTGTTATTCATTGTTTCCACTGCAACATCTGAATTCAGTATTCATTTCATAACAGACTGCATAAAAGCAAGGGACTACAGACAACTCTAGTATCCCAGAATGGAACTCAATTCTCTCACAACTGCCCAATCCAAGAGCTACATGACTCTGGCAGTGACTTTCTGGGGTACCCATAAAAAGGTCAATATAAGTTCAACATGTGTATAGAAGAAAAATAAAATTAAAGAAAAAATATATATCTCCATCTCAGGAGAGCTAGGTGAAGCGTTATTGAAATAGTTTGGCTCAATAACATATTAAATTTAAGGATAAGGAATCAAGCACAAACAAATAAATATCAAATAACTATGCACAAAATTAATGTATATTTCAGCAGTTGGGTTATCAGCCTATCAAATCAATGAAATACAGACATAAATAGCAATTACAAATTATTAAAAAATATATAGTTAGGTAGGCCTGAATAAGCATGAAAATTAAACATGTCAGTGACTGACATCTGAGGATTTGTTGATCCAAATATTTTTCCTGTGTAAATAAACATTATCACTGCAGAACTACCATAATTTAGATTATGAACAAGGGGAAAACAGGGCTTAAAATAGTAACAAAGTGCCAAGAGCAGTGCTGCTGCTACTATCACATTAGCTCCAAGGTTTGTAACTCATTAACATAACCTAAACCTCAAGTCTGCTGCCATTATTTACAACATATTGCACAGATCTCTTGACTATCACAAACAAGTCTGCACAGGACCAAAACACCAAAGCGCATGCATGTAATACCCCAGGAACATAATCTGGTTGCACTGATATCAGACATTCTCACCACCACCAAACCAAAACGCGAAGAAGTACAAAGCCAGTCAGGCTGTTACACTCACCTTTTGTTACAGTTAGTGATGCCCACTTCAACAGATAAGAACCATACCCACCTCCCATCTACCCAAGTGAAACCATAGCACAGGGAGGAGTTTTGCCTGTACAAAGGACCATGCCTTTTAGAAGGCACAGTACAAGCAAGGCTGCTGCAGAACAATGCAGGAGACCAAAAGCATGAAGCACATAGCACAGCTCCCACCTAAATGCAGTGAAGTTACCCGGAAGCCTTCCTGGGAATTCAAATCTTATGCAATAGCTGAGAAGAAAACAAAACAAAACAAACAAACCAAATAAAGTAACAAAAAAAAAAAAAAAAAAATCCAACCCCCCTCCAAAACCACATCACCTTCCCCCCAAAAAACAAGATACTTCCTTCCCCCCTCCAAAAAAATAAAAGAAAAAAAGGAAAGGCCACAGGCTGCTGTACTGAAGCCTGCCTTAAACAACCCCAAGCATGAGAGCCTGTGAAGGCAGCTACTTCCCCATATCTGTAGCTGATGGCCTGTGTGAGACTCAGCATGGGTGGCTTTGAGAAGTCACACTCCACCAAAACCCACCTTACCTGCCTGCCAAGGGTGACCTTTCTCCTTATGATGGCCCCAGCAGGCCAGACCAGGAGCTGCTGCTGCTGTTCACACTCATTTCTCAGGGTCCCAGTCCAAGCAGGGCTGAGGCAGTCAGCCTCATTACTAACTGCTGGGCAGTGTTAGGGAACATGTGCCTTTCCCCCCTCCCTGTTGCAGGAAGGGGTGCATATAGTCCAGGCCAGGAAGAGGACTTACACCGACCATGCTGAACCTCAAAGTCCCCGCCATGGCCCGGACCCATGCAAGAGTGCACAGCGGGGTCCCCAAGGGCTGTCCCTCCGGGGGCCCTGCTGCTCCAGGCACACCGCAGGTGAGAGCAGTTCCCCCAGCCAAGTCAGCCCGTCCCTGGGCACAGCCGGCTGCTCACGCCAACCAGCAGCTGCGCAGAATAAAGTCCAGCTTCAGCAGCAGATTAACATTTGAATCTGAGACCTCTTCCCCTCTCGGCCCTGTGACAGGCACCGGCGCCTGTGAAGGATAAAGCGCAGCTTCGGCAACAGAATACAGTTGAATTTGAGATCTATTCCCTCTTTAGGCTGGTCTCCGTTAGAGCTTTTCAAGTAAACTGAAGGGAAAATGGACACAGTTCCCGATCCCGTACACGGCAGAGCCGCGCACCGCGACCGTTAACGGCTCCTCGTACGTGCGACCGTTAACGGCTCCCCGCGCTCGCGCTATTCCGCGTATAGCGGCGACGCCCCCTGGCGGCCAATGTGGTGGCAGCAACAGGGCGCCCCGGGGCTGTTTTTTTTTTGTTTGTTTATTTGGGGTTTTTGATTGTTCGTTTGTTTGGTGTTGTCAAATTAAGGATGGTTTTTCCCCTTAACGTTGTTCTCATACTCAAAATAACCCTTTGTTTTCTTTTTGGTGTATGTGTGTGTGTGTCTAATAACAAATACACTGCGTTAGCTTCTTCTTCTGTGTGAAATCCAGAAGACGAAGGCGACTAGAAACTACCTCACTGTTGTTATCCCATTTTTTGTTTCTTTGTTTGATTTACACATCTGGAGCAGACCTGCAGGAGTGATTAAAGCCATTAATGAAGATATTGGTGGTTACTAATTGGCAAAGGGAGGTTGTATCACCTACACGGCACGGCATGGCATGGATGATGGAAAACGGGATTACCAGGTGCTTATGCCCACTTTCAGCCCTTTGTGTGCACACGAGTGGTGCTAAGACCTAGGAAAACGTCGACCAAATGAATGGCTGACCATGGTAAATATTTACCCTTATCTAGCATGAACTCCAGATCATCAAAACATTTTAAAAAGGGGGAAATTTCATTTCATTGCATAAAATTTCAGCCAAAACCTATTATTTTTGCCCATAGGCATGTTATGAAGCAATGCGAGTTACTCACTCCAGCACATCTGCCAGCCTATCTTCCTTGTGCGCTTCCTGAATTTCTTGCTGATAACGAATTATCATGCTAGTAAGACAGCAAGAAGACCCTCTGCAGAGCACTATCCTTTAACCATCGGATCGTCGGGATGAGGATCTGTCCCAGGCAGGGTTGAGCTAGGCTACCCTTGGCCACTGGGCAGAGCAGCTGCAGGTTTATGCTGCCTCTTGAAGCCGAAAACAGAAAATAAAGCAGCTCACGTAAGTCTAGAATTGATTTAGATGGTTGTAAGGAGGATAATACCTTCCACACAGTCATGTAAAATGATACATATTTTTTTTTCAGAGAGGGTTGTCTCTTACTGATGCTGCAATAGTTTTAAATTTGATACTGAGTTGTAATGGGCTCAAACAGTGCATGTCTATCTGCATCACAGAGCTATTTTAACGTCAGCAAAGGCAGGAAAAGGAATTATTTCAGATTCAAACATCCCTAAATAATAACAGAGCAGAGAACCAGCTGCTATTTATGAATTCGTGTGTTTTGCCAGTGTACACGCTCCAAATAATGGCTGCAAAGTGGAGCCCCTCAGTGGGCAAGGATGATTTTGCAGGGATACAAAATGCATCCTGCAGGGAGATAAGCTTTTTTTTTAATGGCCAAGGCTTACAGTATTTGGATTTTGGCTAATCCGCTTTCTCTGGAGGGAATGAAAGCATTACCTCACCCATTACTGACTAGTCAATACAATTTTAAGGAATCTCCATCTTCATGTGTTCTGAAGGTCTTCTACAGTTCTCAACCACATTTACCAAGAAGAGATATACATCAACTGAGGTTTCATTGAACAGCTGTGAAACACCTCAGCTGTGTAGTCTCCATGGAAGGAGCAAGCATACGCCCAGAGAAAGGATATTGTGACATGAAACAAGTGGCTTTAACCAGTCTTCGTGTTCAGCACTTCTGCAAGTCTGCCAAATTTGTGCAGGTGCTTGGCCAAGGTCTCTCTGAAATGTTGCCCCTGATCATCTGAGTGATGTGGAAAATTGTGTTCAGTTACATTCAAGAAGTGCGCTTTGTACTCGGTCACCTCGTATGGTGTTATTATGGCACCTGTGCTGAAGTCCCTGAAAAATAAAACAGGGCCGTGAAGCTGGGTATGCCAAGCTACACAAATAGAGCTGTATTCCTACAATGTAAACACTACTCCAGCCATGCACAACGCAGTTCCTCACACATCCCATTTATACCACCGGAGCAGGTCAACAATAGGAAACTTCTGGACCTCAACAGTGTCCTCTCTCAATGACCTGCCAGCCTGAAAGAGCAAATCCAGCTCCCAAACAACATTAATTGTATTTCAGCATTCCCCCCAAGCAACTTTTCCGTGCTTCCCATTTCCAAAGCAGTTGACGGCAGCGCTGACCATGCCCACACATGGGCAGTGATACCACTGTATTATGCCAAACAATTTCCAGTGACGGAATTTACAGACTGTAAGAACTTTATAAGCAATTCTGAGAAAGCTTTGAATGAAGGCCGAATTCACTGGTTCTTCTTCATTTAACTCCACCCCGTTATCTCGTGCTTCTTGCAGAAAAGGTGCATTTCCCCATACTGATAAATAATTTAAATCAGGAGGAATATATTCAAGAGTGCACTACAATTCTGTAGCTCTACTATCCTACTAACTATGTTTTGGATAGACTTCCTATCTCCCATCATGTTTGGTCTTTCCCAATGTTGACTGTCAAAAAACAATGAAAAAAAAAGTAATGTCTTCATATAGAATTTTGCATAAAGGCTACATGTTTATCCTGGCCAACCAATTCACGGAGATGGCATCCTTCACTGGAGGCCTTATGCCAAGGAAGCAGCACATACATTAAGCTGTACTTTCAAACTTCTGTAAGAAGCAACAACTCAAAACATTGCTTGATGTCTCATATTTTTACAGGGATTGTTCAAAATAAGGTGGAACTGAGAATATTTGCCCATCCTTTCTAGGCAGCCTGCTGGGCAGAATGAGGAAGCAAGGCCCTCACATTGCAGCAACCTTATTTCGTCAATTATGATCAAGGCAACTGTGTTTCAGTTTTCTCATAAGCCGATGGAAACAATAGATTTGACATGTACCAACAAGCCTCTCCATGCTAAGATCCGTGTATCTATATTAGACCACTGAGACCCTCTTTGAACATCACATCAATCTGTACAAGAGTCAGAACACCCCAAACTTGCAGCACAGATCACACAGCACCCGGGACTAAGATGCTGCCTAGATCCCCATCTTGTGGCAAAGGAAATAGTTGCAAAGCAGGAAAAGATTCAGACTGCGTGTCCTAGAGTGACCTTGGAGTGAAAACCAACCTACAGGGATGCAGAAGAGGTCTAGGCTGGGTAACCTGCTGTTACACAGGGTAATCTCACCAGGTCCATGTCTCTAGTCCTCCGGCCACAATAACAGCAGTGGGAAAGCACCCAGGGCTGTGGTGTGAAGGAAGAACGCAAAGGAAAAAAAAACCAAAATCTCAACAAAATTTAATCCCAAAGACATTCTCCAGGATGATGCAGGAAGGGTCCTTATGCCAGCACTGTCCCGAGTGATCTGCCAGCTCTATTCATGGCACCACAGGAACATCATCCCCTTCTCATCCCTGACTCTGAAAGGGAGACCTGATCTAAAGCCCATTCATTTCACTGACTGCTGACACTGGTAAGTTTTGCACCAAGCCTAAAAGGAAAAGAGGAGGTAAGAAGTGTGGGCTGCTGTGAAGGCTGGAAATTGCATTCACGATGTGCAAGAGCTTCATTTTGCAGCCCTTTCTCAGGCAAAGCTGGCAGCCCTGGTGACGGCTGGCAGCAAAAGGCGACGCAAGGTGGCAGGGCCGGCTGCTCACCCGTATCCAGATCTCCTGCTTTGCAGCAGCTTTCTGGTTTTCGCTGTGCACTGCAAATATAAAAGCCCTCTCTGTCCCTTCGGAGAAGCTATTCCGCCGCACTCTTGCACACTTGCCTGATTTTGCTGACACAGCGCTTCAAAAACCCTCTGAAGTGTCAGAAATCACTCTGTCCGTCGGGGGAAGATGTTGAAAAGCGGAGCCACAAAATCTGGCTCGTTGCCCTGACTGTCCTGACGGAATGGAACGTGGTGACCTCGGAGATGAGGCAACAGTCGGAAAATTTGTGACACCGCCATCTGGAACCTTCCGAGGGGATCCGGGGGAAAAGCGCCTGCAAGTGGCTCCCCAGAAATATAAAACCAAACCAAACAAAGAAAAAACATTTCTCTGTCTTTGAACACTACAAAAGCCAAAGAGGCAACAGACATCCCATATCCCAGGCCAAAGAAACAAGAGAAGCACAATCAGTGCGAGAGAAACACATAAGTTCAGCCTTTACATGTTTCGTGGTTTCTACCATTTTGTTTGAATTGCAAGTCCATGCAGTAGAGTAACAAAAGGGTCCCTAGTACCAGACTTCAGAAAGAGCCACATCCAACACTGATAAAGCATCTTAACCTTTAGTTTGTATGAACAGAAAGGCCCAAAATCCATACGGGCATCAGGGGTGAAAACTTCTCTTTAGGATATCCAGACTTAGAGATTCCTAAAATGAGGTCCGCTTTAATGCACGGCTGATAGGTTTGTAGCACAGAGCCCAGCAAAAGTTTGTCCTTACCCACAAAACCAACAATAATCAGTTAATCGGGTCCTTCCTGGTAAAGCGAGAAGCCGTTAGTGTGGGCACATGGCTGCTGTGCAGTGAAATTCCCAAGATTTGAAGGAAGTCCCCTTGGTTCTCGCTGCACTAGGAGCTTATCAATATTTTAGGCATTTACCAAGTGTGTAAAATAAGAATCTTGATGACAAACGGCATGTGACAAGCTAACGTGTTGTAAAAGCCAATGTCACCACTCAAATGGCCTTCAAAACAGCAGCTGCAACTAAACCATTGATTAACTGATCAGGTCAGAAATTCTGCTTCCCAGAGTCACGCAACCCTCAGATGTGCCGAAGGCCCGTTCTGCAGCCCTGATTTCAGCCAAGATTTTCGGACTTCTGTACTTCACTTGCTTGCTGCCCTGGCGGTTACTGTCAAGGAGAGATCTGACGCTGAGCATAGCTGGAAGGGGTTTTAAAAGCTGGTAAACCTTTAGAAGAAAATATTTTTGGAGGAAGTGAAATATTATCAATGAAATCACATATTACTGGGGCTGAAAAAATGATTATTTCGACTCTGAAATTCCCTCACCACGTCTTGTTGGCATTCTGCCCAGACAACTCTCTCTCCTATCCTTTGCTTTAAACTGAACTCCAAGACCTGCTTTGGCTGCAGCATGACAATGAACCAGGCTAAAACCCCTGAGATGTGTGATGTGACGTGTTCCCAGCAGAATAAGAGAAATACTGATTCTAGTGCTCAAGGTACTGGCCCAACCTCATCTGCAATGCTGCGTACAAAAGATTAAAGTACAGCAAGTGGAGAAAAGAACTAGCAAGATGAAATAGGGAGGAAAGGGCCCAATCTGACGCTGCAAAATGGAAAGAAGAACAATTTCTCATGGCATAATGTAGGTAAACATCAGAGAAGAGCAACCTGCAATGCACAGAACAACACCAGCAAAAACTCAAACTTTTGAGAATGTGGCTCAGGAACAAATTTAGGAAGGACATAATAAAAAGATTTAAAAGTATGAGAGAAACAAAG
Organism: Crypturellus tataupa; assembly: GCA_034781795.1. Lineage (NCBI taxonomy): Eukaryota > Metazoa > Chordata > Aves > Tinamiformes > Tinamidae > Crypturellus > Crypturellus tataupa. The sequence continues at coordinate 50,825 of JAWLRI010000674.1, forward strand.
TTCTGGAGAAGCTTTCTGCATGGAGGAGATAAGGCAAGAAACCCAAGTCCCTGGGAGGTGGGTTGCATGACGGGGTCGCTGTGACAGCAGGGAAGCAACCTCAGAGGCCCTACAGGGGAAGCCACATGGTGTGGCAGCCCCAGGTCACAATCCTTTATGGAAATACAGTTTCCAAATCAAAATTTTTTGAGTTTGGAACTTTCCCTTTTTTTCCGTAAAAGTGGTATTTTCCATGGGACGCAAACACTTTCCTTGAACAAGCTCTTTTAGTTAGGAAACTATTTTTCCACTGAAGAGTAGGGGAATTTTTCAAGCAGTCCAGTGCTAATGCACTGAAAACCCCTCGGGCAATGACATCGTCTCCTTGTTTCTTCAGCACCAAACATCTTTGTCGAGACAGAGGAATAAAGGATGATTGGGAGAGGGATGGGGTATAAAATTCAGATTCAACACCTTGTGCTACCCACGGTTCAGAATTATTCTAGATACGTTATTTTGGATTGCAACCCAGGTTCTACATAATGCCAGCTAGTCTAAAAAAGCACACACAGTGTGCCCGCACACACAGGAACAACAAGCTTCCTTCCCAAATCGGGATTCTCTGTACCTGGGAGCTTCTGGAAGAAGCAGCGGAGGCAGCAAGTCTCCTCGAGCGCGTCCTCGCTTTCCAGTGCCTGGCTGAATCACAAGGCCACGGCAGAGCTCACACAGACATGACTGATTGCTCTCATTTACTCTCATTTTTTATTTATTTTTCCCACAGTCTTCCCTTCCTGCTGTAGCTGCCAGCTGATGTAGTGGCCAGTGCTGGTTCAGAGAGGCCCTGAGGTCATTTTTATGGTCTCTCTCCCACATGGTGCCTGATGATTTGGTCTCGCAGCATCCTTGCCTATAAAAGGGGATGTAAAGCAGTGGGAATCACTGACACTTGCTGTTCCTGTCCTCAGCAGAGACAGGCAAGTCTCCATGGACAGATAACCCTGCTTATGTTTCACAGTCCACAGGGATGTTGCAGGTCACTCGACACCAGCCGAGGTCAATGGGAGCAGTATAGGCCAGCCCCTATGCGCCTGAGTTTGCCGTGGAGAAACGAGGCTGCTCTCTGCAGCATTTGCTTCTTTACAGAGGTTGGCAACGGGCAGAAACGCGGCCCAGCACCGGTGCTCTAAGCCCTCTTTAGCGGAGCGGGGTGCTGGGGCTGCCTCTGCCAGCGCAGGGCTGCAAGGGGAACCCCCATCTGAAGTCGCTGCTCCGTGGCTGGCCACATTAATGGCATGAGGTGGAACGGCTGCCGGGAGACTCCAATTAACTGTTTTGGTGATTCCTCGCCTGAAGGCAGCAGTAGGGGGGCTGAAGAGAAGCTGGAAGATGTGCTGTGCTCCGGGACAGGGAGCAGAGGGAGGTGCAGCATGGGGCAGCGGAGGCCACGGCTCGTCAAGCCTGCGGTTTTCTCAAACATAAAATTCCCTCCCGGTGCCTGCAGTGAATGCCTAAGTGCTTCAGCAGTGATCGGCAGTGCTGGAATAATCCTCAAGCAATTGTCAATGTCTCCGCAGGGTCAAACCATAGCCAATTAATCGACTAGTACAAACAGGAACCCTGACCTTCCTGGGCATAAAGTGCTCGTCGACAACACCTCTGCTGCCCCAGCACATTATTACTCCAGTTCAAGCAAACAGAGGCCTCTCCCAACCTATAAGGCAGGAAAGCAAATAGATATTATTCTTTCCTAAGTCTTAATTTACTTTTGCTCCTCCTGGGAAGAAATTCTATGTAGAAATATTTATTATAGCCATTAGTTAAGTGATATCTCTGTAGATTTAGATAAAAAAGTCAGTGAGGTGGAGCTACATTGCTTAATGAGAGAAAAGGGTTTGGCCCTTTCTATTTAAATGAGCGCACTTGCCTTCCCCCAACACGTTTCTGAAGTGCTGCGACTCGTTGCTTGTGCTCTGGCCAGGACACTGACTAACTCCTGAGACTGTAGCCAGCTCTGTTGCCCTGCGGCTCCTCAAAACCAGCACTGTGGGTGGCGAGCTGCCCCATCCAACAAGCCGGTGGTTTCCCCAGGTATCTGCAGAGCTGCTACTTGGCAATAGAGCAGAAAGGTAAAACATCTCAAAGATGAGGTTCTACATACAGCAAAAGTCTTTCTTTCTAATTTAAGTGGATACCCTCATTCAACAGTACAGAGAGTGTAATTATTGAAATTTAGAAACTTTCCCCATTGCCTTTGTAACATTGTCAGGGCTGGGGCACTGTGCAGTGGCACGAGCGCTTGCAACGAGGAGCCTTTCCAAGGTGCTCTGCCATTCTCAGAACCTGCTGTAATTTTGCCCCTCTGCTCACAGTAGAGACGGGTACAACAGGTTTTCCAGAGCTATCGCATGCACCAGAACTGAAGCTTTCCCCTTATGGAAAGAACGGCCCAGCTCTCCCATGGACTCACACTTGCCTCTGGAGCAGGGAGAGCCGCTGGAGCCGCCAGCCCAGCCAACGCGGGGCAATAAACCCCTCCTGCCTGAGTAGGAACCAGCACATGGTGCAGCAGCCGCTGCCCTCTTGTCAGCATTGCACTGTCTCATGTGAGGTTCACCTTTCTTAGGCACATCAAAAACGGCAAAAACAGAAAGTCCCAAAGCTACTAGGAAACATAAAACAAATACAAAGGGCCCCTTGCTGTGAAACAAGAGGTACTGCACTGAAGTAAACCAAAAACTGGTGGGATGACAAGCAAGTTCATAGCTGGACGTAGTTAATTTGTGCTGTTGATCCACACAAACCTCACTGTAAGAGAAATCACAGCCTACCCGTCATCTCTACAAATCACCATTGCGTCACGAAAGTCAAATGAGCAATACCAGTTTATCAGGCCTGGCCCAGCACTCAGGTTTTAATTCAACCTCATAATTAATATTCAGAGAGTCCTATGTGTCTTGTAAGCACTTGAACTTATTTTTTTCTCTCCTGTTTGATGTTAGCTGCTGAAGCTATTTAATCTTTTAATACAGACAGGATTTGTATGTTTTTCATTTGGATTCTTTTTTAACCTTTCCGCTGAGAAGATCTTTAAACTGCTATTTCTCGACTTTCTCATGCCATAAATTTATACGACATTCTCAAACCCTGCAGCAAAAGAACATTATTTGATCTGCGTAGCCAAACACCCAGACGTGAGGAGGAGCTATAAGGGCTGTCTGTACAGCTTTAACTTACCCCCAGAGGCAGATGCATCTTTGTAAAGCCCTTAATGACATGATCACACACTGTTTTTCTCCAGAGAGCCCGTGGGTGCTTTACCGCACAAGGAGCACGGGTTTCATTCAGCCTTACCTTGGGCAATCAGAGCGGTTTCTCTGCCGCACGGTTGTCTGTCAGCGGAGGGGCTTGACGGGGGACAACTGCTCCTTTTCGTCCCGTCCCTGTCCTCGCCCTCAACCGCAGTCACTTTGATCCCTTTCCCTTTTGCTGGTTTAGGCCAGTTTGGAGATGGTCAGAGGTCTTGATCAAAGAAAGGAGGTTCCTGCCGTTGACTGGGGAGGGGAGAAGAGGTATTTCCAATGTCCCCACAGAGGGAGCACCAGGTCTGTGTGCTCACCCCTTCCCAGACACTAGAGACCACCCCTGGAAAAGCCACATCTGTAACCACATCAGCTCTGCAGTGCTGTAAAACAGCTTCTTTCCTTTGTCCTCCTACTCCTCATTCCAGTGTTGAAGCTGTCTCCTCATGGCTGTTTTGTTTCCTTGCCTATATATATTTTTCCCTTTCAGTTCCCTGGGGCAAAGCAGAGGCTCTGTGAATGCTAGAGAGCAAATGGTAGCAGTATGAGAAATCAAATTCCTCTTTGAAAAATTAGATTTCTAAGTGCTACATCCTGTCCTGAAGAACACAAACGGGGACAGAGTTTGTACCTTTTGACAACAGGATAAATGTGGAGCAAACAGTAAGGCGGTTGCCTCCTGTGACCAAATCTTAGGTTTTGGACTGGGGATGGAGGATCCAGTAACCTCTGCAGCACTTGCTTTGGGGTACAGCTCCCCAGATGTACTAGAGAAGGGGTTACAGCTCTTCAGAGCAAAGAGAGGTCTGAGGTTAGTAAAACCCACTTCAGCCCCTTCAGCTGCTTTCTTTCCAACTTCATTAATCAGCTTCACGATTATAACGCAGAGCTCCCAAGTCAGCACCATGAATCCAGCAGACGGTGCTACTGACAGCACTGTTAACGGGTATGTTCCTTCAGCTAAAGTACACTTAAATAAATATCACTAAATGCGTACATTATCCTGGTATCAAATAAATATCACTAAATGCTTACATTATCCTGGTATCAAATAAATATCACTAAATGCTTACATTATCCTGGTATCCTTCATCCCAAGGAACCCCAGGGCACTAATCTCTCGGTTTTACGGGAGCCCGTAACAACGTGGGGTCAGGATGCTGCTCCGGAGTCTCTGTTCTTCGTGACAGCCCCGACTGCTCTGCTGCTGCGCGATAGCCGCGCGGCTGCACTTCAAGAGAGAGACTTGTGGTCTAGGTCCCATTGCAGTAATTGACTGTTATTACTTTCAAAGTAGCAGAGTATGCAAAAATCTTGGCCAGGAAGAGGTCCTCAGAGAGCAGGGACTGTGCAAAGACACAGCTCATGCCAGAAACCATTTACAAAGGCAAAATAAGAACTGAGAAGCGAAAGGATGCCGGCAGCACCACCGGCAGCACCGCAGCTGCAAACAGGCTGAAAGGGGCACCAAAAGCCTTGCCAATGTGCTTTGTGTTATCAGGCTTAGAGGGAAACACTGGAGGTTTCAGAAAACTGAGACTCCTTCTCTCTTGCTGAAAATATGTACACAGAGAGGGCAACTGCTTCTCTGAAAGTGGCACCTGAGTTGACACAGTTCTTCTGAGTTGACTGCAGTTCTTCTGCATATCTGCTGCCCTTTAAATTAAGGACTCCCTACAGATGCTTTCCACACTGCAAACCATAACCCAAGCATGAGCTTGTCAGTTTGCTCCAGCTCCTAGAATCCTCCTTAAAAATCACCACTAAGCTGCTGTTCTCTTATTTTCTATCATTTTCCAGCTAGCAGTTCCTTAAATTGATCCTTGAATGAGGATGATTTTGTACTCTGTAGATGTTTCAGAACAAGATTTAAATAGCAGCAGATTGTGTTCCAAACATTTCAGAGTGATGGAAATTAAAGGTCCATTTCCCAAAGCTCTTAAGTATGCGCTTAACTTTGGGCACATGAGTAATGCTATTGACGACAACAGGGTAATTCATGTGCTCTGCTGTTCTCCTGCCCAACAGCTGTACAGACAATACAAGCGGCCTAAGTGGTTGGTATTCACGGTATTATTCTGTATATTTTCTTAAAGAAAAAATAAAGAACAGATATCAGTTGGGAACACATTTCTAAAGCAAGGTACAGAACACCTGTTGACAAGGGACACAGGGCGACCATCAAATTGGTCATCTCCAATATATGCTGCTCATACCCAGGAGCAATTGGTTTAGTCCATAATTCCAACATCTCCAGGAGACAAAGTGTGTGTAAATACGATTTTCATGAATGCTGAAGTTCACCCCAAACCCCCAACAACGGAATCATCAGACCCTATGGCAGAAACAAACGATTCGCAGCTACGTTATCTTCCACCCAGAACAAATTTAGGATCTTCTGCATTCAAAGGAACAGTAAGAAACACGGCTAATAGCCCTACAGAAAGAGCAATCATGCAGTATGCAGCAAATTATTCTTCAGGCTGATTTCCACTTTTTCAGCAGGACCTAACACCAATACTTACTGTGAAGTTGCTCATGATTTTACTCTACTACCAGCACAAACCAGATGCCTAAAACAGCAACATTCATTCCTTTGCTCTGCAGATGATCTTGCTAAAATAAGCACAGAGAGATTTTTATCTGTTCAGTAGCTCCCTCTGCTGAAAGCGGCACCAACCCTTTCCTCATTTGACAGCCTCAGACACTGCTAAGCAGCAAGTCAATATTAACTTGGCTTTCTCAGGGCCTGGAGCTTACAGGCCAACTTTTGTCCTGCAGTATTTAGGCCATTCTTCAATTTAAAAGATATTTATAGTCATGAAGACTGCTGAACGCTGCCCTCATTTTCCATTTAGTTCAAAAAAAAGGGTGAAAGTAAGAAACAACTTCTGCCAAACCATTCTTTTTGTAAGCGATGCTATTGCCAAAATGCATGGTTTAATCCAAACAGAAGTAAAAGGACTGATCAGGAGGACATAACTGACCGTAATGGTTTCATGTCACCTTCAGCTTCTAAGACGATGACAATATTTTAAGACTGTCCTTTGATGTTAAAGTACAGGACAGTAGCTAACATTGATTGTTTTTGAAAATATGAGTTAGTAACACATAGTGCAAGAGAAACTGTCAAGAAGGAGTTAAGATCAGACGCAGCAGTCGTGAAACAAGACTTCTCTACGATGAAAATGTAAGATGATAAGAGATTTTAAATTAATTTTGCTCTGGGTTCCTTAATCAGAATAAAAATATTGGTCCATTTACAAAGGCACCCTGGATACAAGAGTGGACAGCTACTGGCATGTGTTGATAGATGGCTCCTGTAGTATCTATCACAGGCATCTGTCACAAACACCCCTGGGCTGTTTCTTGCCGCTGCTGTTTTAAAGATGACAGAACATGTTTTCATTCAGAAGGGTTGTCTATTTATATCCCACAGACACAGCTTCTTTCCCTGCTCCAGAGAAGCTTTAACCACGCTGGAAAGATGCTCTCCTCTTGGAACTGCTGAACACAGCCCTGTCTGCCAGGGAAGGCATGCAGGGGCCAGGCTGAAGTTGGGGCTAGTCCCTAGATACTGGCCCCCAGTTCACTTAGCCATATAGTTTCCCACCTCGAGCACCATTCACTTACCTCATCAGAAGTACTACATAAAACCTGGCATCTAAATATCCATTAAAAAAAAAACAGGCTTATAAACCATTAATACAAAGGAGGGAATATTCACCAGGAACCTTCAGGTGTTATGCTGGCACTGCAATTAAGAAAAATAAAGTGAAAAACAGATAACAGATTTGAGCCAAAAATTGCAAGAAGTCTGCATGGCACATCCATGTAGAGCACTTTGTCCTCCCCAGAATCATTATTTCAATACTAGAAAGTCAGTGCAAGACAATTACTCTTTATTTATAATGAGATTCCCAAATGAGGATCTGAATGTATTGGGATAACTTCATTAATCCAAGGTGTAGAAGGGTGCAGAGAAGGTTCTCAGAGCCTAAGCTTCAAGCCCAGGAGAGTAACAACAGCGGGTCCATTTGTTAAAGGAAACCACGGCGAGCTGTGAAGACTGACTGAATTTCCTACTACTGTCATCCCTCTTCTTTGAGTTTGGGTACACCAAGAGAATTAATCATGCACTGTTAATGTTTTAAAACAATGTATGTTCTCTCTAATCATGCAGAATCTAATAATTCTACATAAAAAGAACCATTTCTGAGAAAGGAAAATGTTTTTAGTGAATTGAGTTGAGAAGATCTGGACCTACAAAAGATACTCAGTCTTGGGTGAAGCTTTTCTTGAATTTCCAGGAACAGGTCTGCAAGAGTTGGTCCTGAATCTCCGTAATATTTACTATCTAGTTTAATGATCCGAAAGTCTGTGCTGAATCAGAGGTAGAAATGTTAAAGTAATTACCCTGGAAAGTCAATTTAATGAATGCCCAATATGTGAAAGCATTATTTCTGTAATCTTTTCTATTGCTCAATTTATCATTTTTATTGTTCATTTACTTATGTTATATAGTTCTGGTATGAATTATATTCTGTAATATTCGTTTTCCTTCAATATATCTTGTTAGCTAGCTAGTGAAAAGATCCTGTTTAAAGAGAGACCTTTGTACTCAAGAAAACTTTGAAATATAATATACCTAAACATAAATCCGTTTCTCTCTCATGTTTTTTTGGATAAATTCCCATGCCCCTTGCTGTAATTATCAGCAATATTTATTTGAAGAAGCACTGTCATCTTCACTATTTCTTTTCACTTTCTATTTGATTTGAAAGCATGGCTATATTACTGAATTTGTGGCTTTAAAAGTTGGGCCTTCATCCTGAAAAAACTTAACTGCTTTCATAAATTTTTGCAAATAAGTAATTGCTCAAGTACTTAGTAATATGATGCGTTATACAGCGTACAAATGCAATTTCTAACAACATCCAGTTCTAGTACAATAGGTTTATGTGATGTCAGTGCACTACTCTTGCCTAAATTCAAGCATTTAAAAGTTTATCTAAAAATACTCAACCTGAAATGAGTTGACAAGCAAGATGGCAAAAGGTAAACGAGATATTAGTTATCAGAAGATAGTCTGAGAGGATAAGTAAAATGGAATATTTACAGAACAACAGCAAGGAAAAAACGTGAAGAAAAAGGATGAAAATGACAATTGTATTGATAGCCACTGGATTCCTTTGTGCTCCTTGCATTTCAGCCCATGGAGTGGCTGAAGCACAGCCAGACACCATCAAGTAAAGAGACCTTATGGTAACCAGCATGACCTCTACCTCTCAGTGAGGAATAAGGGCGTACTTAAAGCTATCTTATCTCCCACTGATGTGAGGACCCTCTGCATCAACGAGAAAAGAATGGAGATTACTGTGACCCCCATCAGAGATTTAGGGACTGTCTGCCATGTTCTTAAGACGGAGAGAGATTAGGTCTTATTCCTATAAGCTAATGCAGGTAGCTTAAATATACAGGTTGGGGAGCATAATGGTTATTGCAGTTCTGGAAGAATAGCAAGAGGAAGAATGTAATACCGTAAAGAGCATATAAGCTCCTGCATAAGATAGATAAAGAGGAGTAATTTTGTAGAGAACTATATTCATTGCTGAGTTTTTGGCAATTTCATGATGAGTTTTCTGGAGCCCAAGCCCAAGGTCAATGTTAGTAGTTACTAGAGGGTATCCCTATGAATGAAACTGTCAGTGCTGCAAACTACCAGCTAGCTGTAAATGCTCCCTGGTATGGGAACTACGGCATACTTGTGTCTGGAGAGACAGGCTACCTGCTCCCTCTGCGTGACTGCCCTTACGCAACTCACATGCGAAAGCAAAAAGCATTTAAACCTCCAGAACATTGATCCTACCAGTAAATATTCCATTGGGGACAAGAAAATCACAATTCAGAAATGTGAAGTGTTCATTCACACACACATGGGACAAATAACAGCTTAGCAGGAATGGGTTTACAATCCTTGTGGACTCCTGTAGAGCTAATAAGTCTAGAAATACCACTTGAATTGAATCATATGATAATCATATGATTATATTTTTTGATACATTGCATAGTGCTTAAGTATAAAAATAAAAATGCATTTAGAGCTTAGGCTGTCCTCTATTATATCAAATTAAATCGGATTTAATGCCTAGTTGTGTGTCATGCAGATCAGATCCATTTGTACAAGACTGTACAGTGTGGATCTGGTTCAAATGAATGAATAGCTTTCTCATTACTTCACCCTATTCTGCTGTCTCTTTTCCTGTCCTTTGTAATGTAATGGAGGACAGCTGTGGCAGTGAAGTGAATATTAACTAACCTCAGCGCCTCAGCAGATTGTGACTTTAATCCCTGCAAATACCACTAAAATCAAAATTTAATTACACTCAGCGTAGCTCTGTTAATGCCTGAAAAATATTTAACAATTAGTGGTTGGCTTAATTAAGCAAACTGCCTTTCACAAAGCAACCTGAAAAGTTTCTCCCCCTCTTTTATCCCTCAGACTAATTAGTCTGATGTAAGCTTACAGCACTTCATTTACTGTTACTGAGTCTGCTATGAAGCTGATCCAGTTTCTAGGGCTTACCAGTCTTTAATGGAGGAGAAGCTGTTACGAGGCAAAATAAAGACTCACTGAACACTATAATACCTTAAAAATAAAAACATGCTTTTCTTGTGAACTGGAAAGTATCATTAATTATTTATTCTGATATAGAGATACAGTTCAGGATGATTTAGTTATGATCATATTATTTACATGAGTTTAGTATATGTTGAATAACATGTAAATTAGGATACAGCCACTTCTATCAGAGCACAATGCCCTGCATATTCAGAGCATAAAAAGATGTTTACATCTATGTTTAGAGGAAAGGGTCGGCACTGAGTGTCCTGAATTGGATATTTGTTTTGAAAATCTCCAATAAAGAATGAGAACTACAGGGTAAAAGGTGGCTCACAGCTGACTTTGACAATGAAGTCTTGTTATTTCAATTAACATGGCGCTGCTTTGATCTTGTTTGTTTCTGCCCTTATGATACAACACTCATGGGTCTTGTGGCTCTGGTTTCCCTGAAGTTTCATTCCTGAATGCCTAACACATGACTCCACAATTACAGATGCACCCTGTTTCCTTTCTGAAAATAAAAATAAACAAGGTTATGAGCATTGCTGGAATTTCCTGCAAATTATGTTTTGGGTTATAACATTGCCATCTGATATCCTAGGGAAAACATCATTTACTGTTGAACAGTTGGAAGAGCAAGATACATCATTTAAGTATTTGCAATATTAATTTGATGGCACAATTCTCTGCTAAACTAGCTAGTCACTAGCACAGATCCATTTAACTGTGGTGGCAGGTGTTTGCCTGAGGACAGTTAATTATACAGATTTGCAGCTTTTCAAGATAAAGTCTTGCAGCTCTTTACTATTATACAGTCGATGGGTGCAAAATTAATCTAACTTTTTCCAAGTGTATAAATATGTTTTAAAGAAGTATCTTGCCATTATCCTTTTATATTTCCAACATATTTCATAGAATTGTAATAGAAGTCTAATTACATTAACAAAGAAAAGGTGAAGTCTCTCTATAAGGATCACTGTCTATACAGAGAACAAATTTTTAAATCATCTTTTTTATCCATAAATAGTTACAATTGATACTTCTACAGTTAATACCTGGAAATTCATGACATTCAGTATGCATCTACTGGCAATATCCCAATTCTGGCAATATCAAAGTATATGGACAAGCAGAGAATACAGGTTTACTGCTGAACTATCTAGGTAATAAGTAAAATGTGTTCAAGAAATGAGATTGCCTTAATCCAAATACACAAGGCTTACTGAGATACAAAACTGATTAAGTCTATTCTAAATCAAAGTGGTCTATTCCTTTCACATGGCTATCTCCCACTGGGAATTACAGGCACACGGTCGAGCTGTCTACTTCCTACAAAGGATTCAGATAATATAGCATAGCTTGTATGAATCTGATACTTGTATTTTACTCCATGTATGTAGGTTCTTTTTCTTTTGTTTTTGTTTTCCATTTTGAAAGACTTGAATTAGTAAAAAAACTCTTGTGCCAAAGACAAAAGAAATTAGAATTAAAGCAATGACAAGTGGTATGTCTGAAAGAAAATTATGCATAGTTTGGTGCAATTCAACATAATTGGCAACCTTTGCTTCTGGGCTCATGGTTAATAATACTGAAGAGGTGGTCCATTCAAGTCATGGCTTAAATACTGAATGTTGACTGAAAAATACAGCAAAGCACCTGGCAACTGTATAAATCTTTTTCTGGGAGTAATTTAACTTAAAATGAAGGGGGGGAAGCTATATTGAAAAAATGAAAGAGGTGTAACATTCCTTTCAGTCATCCTAAAAAAGAAAAAAAAAAGTAAATGTTCTGTGTGACTTTTGTGTCAACTTCAAATGCTTTTGTCTACAACATCACATAAAAGAAACCGTCTCTCTAAAAATGTAAACCTGCAAGTGTACATTGCCTGTTAAGCAAATGTTCTTTCACCATCAAATTCCGTTTTCTAGTATGTTTGCTCATTAAAAAACATATAACAATCCTCCAATTATACAAATAATCCACTTTAAAAGGCCCATTATGCTTCTTTTCTGATCTTCAAGAACACTATTGCCTTTTTTTTTTAGTTAAACACTGAAAAAATTCATAATGGTAACATGTTTAAATGATCTTCAAATTTCACAGCAGAAGATGAGCATGTGTTAAAAAAACGAACAGATATGATAAACCTCAAATCACCTCAGCTCTGCTGCCACAGCATTTTGTCAAAATGAACAAGACCTCTCTAGGCCAGGGCTTTCCCTTCCACTGGGAAACACAGCTGTAAAGCCTAAAGTTAGGGCTTACAATAAGCCTTGTGAAATTGGACTTTTTGGATTCTTTTCTATCTTTAGAATATTAGTTATTGGAAAACAGTGGAAATTTCAAAACTAAGAGCAGCTCAGGTGAAGTTCAGTCTTCTACAGCCTCTTTTGTTGAGTTTGAAGTATGGGTACGCCTCTGAGCAAAAGTGTTTCTTCATTACTCTTGCTGATGCATTTATATAGTCTATGGCCAGAGGCACAGCTGGGATAAACCAGCATAACTCTATTAATTCATTTTGCTGAAATACAGAACAGGGAAGCCCAGGGGGTCCCATGGGAAGGGCAGCAGCTGGTGAGGCTGCCAGGACTGGGCTGTGCGTGGACACCTCTAGGTTGCACAGCTACTGCTCCAATGTATTGTAATTCTCTACCTTATATGCAACAATATTTCCTGGATGAGGACAGTGGAAGGGAGGGTTGTAAAACTCTTTAGACCCAAGTTTAAATAAAGCAAAACCAACTGATCTCCCTCTGCAACATCTTCCTTCTCCTACTTTGCATATCTTCCCCAGCCAAATACATCCTTCACCTTGATAAACTTACAGTTTGAGGTCCAGGAAAAATTATGTCACAATATAACAACAGAAATTTTCCACTTCATGGTTTCCACTATATTACACTAAAGCAAAACACCCCTGAATCTTAATCATACATAAAGATGAATCCTGAAATAATACAGTATGTATTGACAAGAATCAGTTAAGCTGTATCTGTGTCTAAGGTGAATTTAGTGCCAGGGAACATACAATTTATTTTTCATTTTATATGCTTGTTCTATGCCTTTTTTTTTTTTTTTTTTTTTTATGGCTCCTGCCAAGTATTTGGATCATCCATAGATAAGCTAACACAAGTATTTTAAAAATAAAATTAAAAAAAAGGATATTTGTAAAATGATAAATATGTCCAAATAAGACTAATGAATAATACAAATGGAAAATATTCTGACCTCACAGCAAAACCACATGGAAAGATCAAGGACAGATGTCACTTTTGATGCATGTCTAGCATAATGAACAAAAAATAGAGCCAAAAAGTGTTGCAAAACTGCAAAACTTTTTTTTTTTTTTAAAGCAGTTTGTAGTTGGTAGCCTCAAAGTATCTTACAGAAAGGTAGATTGAAATATAGTGTATTTGAACACTCACTTTGTATCTTAAAATTAAATCTGTCCAATCATGCACTCAACAGATGTAATAGCAGGTTTTGATGACTTTTGAAAAACATTAAGTAGTAATTAGGAAAGCATCCAAACTACTCAGCAAATTAATAGGTCTAGGAAGTTCATATTGGATTTGCCTTATATCTGCTCACTGTGATCAGCTACATTTGTAGCAAATACTACAAATCAGTTTAATAAAGAGCAAAATGAGTATAATGCTACAACCATAGTCTTACAATTCAGAAACATTAATGGATCATACTGAAAGAGAACAGGATTTCCATCACTCTTCATGCCTGTGTACGAAGTTAAAAATCATACATTGCTTTACAAAAGTCTGATATGTTTGAAAACATCATAGTTTAGAATATTTTCCTTGTTTCCTGATGACATTTCTTGTAGTCAACATTAAAATACTTTGGAAGTGTTACATGGGTGAATCATTAGGCATTATTTCTTGCACATTTTTTTCTCTCTGTCAGAAGAGTTCTTTGGAAAAAATGGGGTATTGTTAAAAACCTGCATCATACTTCTGGTCTCTATGTCAAAATTATGCTTAACCGTTATTAAGTGGGTTATTGAGAAAAATAAGGCACTAACATTTTATCATATATAAACTGCACTTATTTGTGGCATAGAATGACATTGAAAATTATGGTCTATGCATTACATTACAGAACAGATAATCCCTGAGTCCTCCTAGAAGAAAACTTCTGAAGTTACTTCACTGAGAACATTTCAAATGTCATAATGCGGCATCTACAAGATGATGTGAGGATTAAAAAAATGAATTTTTAGCATTACAATTTAGCCTCAGCCAAGACGAACTTGGATGAATTTAAGAGAGCCCAGCCTACTTTCGTGAGAGGAAAATTAAGAAAGGAAAGCTTAAGAAAGTTAAAATTAGAATTAAAGTAGACATTTTGTTTCACATAATATCAGAGAGGGCTCAGATACCTGAATTGTAAAAATATTGCTATGAAAAAGGATGGAATGACCAGTCTTGACTAACAAAGCCTACTTTCAATTTCTACTTGAAAGGAAACCAGACTTTTCTTTTTTATTATTTTATTTTTAATGTTAAAATGCTATATTCCCTTGACTTTACCCCCTTTTCAATTCTGCTCCAAGCAAAAGTACAGAAAGGTTAGGAGGGTTATTGCAGTATTGTTGCTGGCACTGTCAGCATACTGGAATCCTAAGAATTCCATTTGCAAGCTCTTCCAAGGTTGCAGGGTAATTTCCAGGCAATTATTCTGCAAGTAAATCTAAGTATCTGTACTTCTAAATTTCCTGTCTTTGTTGCTTTGGCATATTTAAGATTATTGAGAGCAATAACTTAAGTCTTGAAGAAATAAAACCCAGTATAATTAAACTTTTTCCTCTTGCCAGTTGACCGTATGTAGAAAGAACTTATATCTTTTGTATTTGGAAATGCTATTTTTCACAGTTATAAATCATCTCATGTTAGCTCTCTCAACACTAAAGCGAGAACATAAACTCTACAAGGAAAAACAAACTGTATCAGTTTTAGACTCAGATTGGCGGCAGTCATGTTGATATATTCCATTTTTTATTAGTGAGGGAGCGAATCCAAAATACAACATGCTGGAACAAAAACATAGAGTTCACATGACCTCTGTGCACTCATGGTGAAATGTGTAACCACAGTATGCATTAGATAAGCTATAATTTTTCCTTATGATTCAGAAACTGCATTCACATCACCAGAATGAGGCGTTATATCGATGAGACATATGGTGCTGTGGTTTAGACCGCTATATCTTGGATGTGATCAGCCTATTTGCATAACTCCTGCTTAACTCTTCCTTGTGTCAAGGAACAGTTATGTGGGAAATAGCTGCTTCGTATGTGGGAGAAAACTCCTTCTGCTTTCAGAATATATGGATGACGACAGAAACAGGGAGGTGGGAAAAGGGAGAGAAGCAAAGGACTCTCCTGGGTGTGGACAACTAGGCATTGAGGATATGAAGGTGCAAGAGCCACTTTTCTAAAGCAAGGTCTCAAAAGTTTCAGATTGTAGGCAGTACAGTCTGGTAGTCTTTTTTTTCCTCCACCAGTTGCCCTTGGTAAACATTTATGGACTCAGACCTTGGATGCATTATATGGATTCCACCCTCTTGGCAGAAGTTTCATTTCTGTAGAAGTTTCTCTAGAGTAGTGACATCAGGCAAGAGCCAGTGAATGAAACATCCAGTTAAATCTAGAGATAGACAAAGACACGAGGTAGCAAGTCTGTGTGATCCTGAGACACAAATACAAACATCTGCCAACAAGGTCAGAGAATGGAATGACTTTACATTGACACTGAAAGCATCATCCAAGAAGAGGGACATCTGGACTCTGCAAATATCAAGATGTCCACAGCACTAACATGTAAGTATCATAGAATCACAGAATCACAGAATGCCTAAGGTTGGAAGGGACCTCTAGAGGTCATCTAGTCCAAGCCTCCTGCACATGCAGGGCCACCTAGGGCACGTGGCACAGGACCGCATCCAAGCGGGTCTTGAAGATCTCCAGAGAAGGAGATCAGAAGGAGTATACATGACTACGAAGTGATCTGATTGTTTTCTGCAGAAAAACACAGCAGAGGTAACAAATATACTGAAGACACAATGAGTGCTACTAAGAACAGAAGTGCCATGATGCAACAAAGATTTATGAAATGCCTCATGCAGCTAGTTTAGACTACCTAGTCACTGACTCCAATAGTCTGCAAGCGTGGTCCAAAAGGACCCTCAGAATCTGCATTGCTCTTGTGTCCTACACACAAAAACACTTCTCTCCACATTACTTAAAAAAAATTTCCCTAGGTCCACAGAGTAGGTAGGATTTCACTAGATAGAATTCCCATATAACACAGAAAGTAGATTGTGCTTCAGAGGAAGGCAAAGAAATCCCAAAGTTGCCAACTAATACTATTTAAGAAAATGTTCCTTCTTTAATTGAAATCTTGCTTAAACTCTGAGCAATTTTAACCCTCTTAGGAACACCAACATATTCCATGTCTGGACCTAAGACAAATCTCTAATATCAAACAAGAAAAACAGATCCTTCCAAAAACAAAATTATCTGTTGGGGAACATGGAGTGCAGAAGAAAGCAGGGGTGGGGAGAGGAAGAGAAAGAGAGAGAGAAAGAGAGGGAGAGAGGAAGACCCTTCTGGTTCTGAAGGAAACCAGAAAAATCCTTGATTACGACTCAGAGAAAATCAGCAGTGACAAAGTTTCTTTCCAAGATTCTGTAGGGATACCAGCAAATATCACACCCCAATGCGAAACAAGTGCCCAAATGCCCCCAGGGCCAATTAGGTGCCCTCCAATATGCTGGTGGCTTTCAGATGCCACTTGAGAATGGGAAGGATCCCCTGTGTTATTGATGACAGTCTCATGCAGATCCTGTGGACACTAGAGATCATC
The DNA here is from genome assembly GCA_034781795.1 of Crypturellus tataupa. Taxonomy (NCBI): domain Eukaryota; kingdom Metazoa; phylum Chordata; class Aves; order Tinamiformes; family Tinamidae; genus Crypturellus; species Crypturellus tataupa. The sequence goes on from JAWLRI010000674.1 coordinate 67,612, forward strand.
TACAATGATTTTAGGTACTTAGATTGAAGTATCTGTTTTTTTTTTTTTTTTTACATGAACCATAAGATTTCATTCCAAACTTAAAGATCACCATTATTGTCTCTTATATTCCTTTCCATGACTGTTTCAAAGCCTGTCTTAAAACTATCAAGAGTCTGCTTTCCTATGTGAAAGTCATTTCAGGTTTTTATGGTAAGATCATAACATTATACCTTGTGTTTATTATATCTTCTTATTTAAATAAGTACTTTTTTCTCATGATATGGACCTCCAAAAGTATACAGAATGAACATATGCCCCTGCCCATCACCATCTCTGCTTTCCTAAGTTAGGCATGATGAACTCTTTAAAATCCCCCACTTGCAACAGATTTACAACTTCCCTAGGGTTTTAGGACTTCTTATCTTTTCTGTTTTAAGGGCTTTCAAACATAGTTGACCAGAATTGTACATAAAAGTAAGATGAGATATTACTTTGTAGGACGATCTTGCTAATTTGCTATGTCTGCTTGAAATACCTTTCCTCCTGACCCCAGAACCACATTAATCTTTTTCACAGCTACATCAACCTAGTAACTCTTAGTCATCTCATGATTGATATACTTAGGCTTCATGCTCACTTCAAATTGGGAAGCCTTGTTATATGCCCAAGCACATGATTTTGCATTTTATTACCTTAAATTTAATTCTGTTTTTCTTACTTCAGTCCACAAGGCCACCCAGGTCTTCCTGTAGCAACGAGAATGTTCAGGGAATATGTGACCACAGTTTTCCCACAGAAATTTCCAGTCGTGATTTTTCTTTTGAGTCTGAATTTTGAATCCTCCTGTTTCCCAGCTCTGTCACATCTGTAAGTACAACAGCACCTTATGGTGCTGTCAGAAACCTTGTGGCTTGTGTCTGCAGTACATTTCAAGTACACTTGTCTACAGTTCAGTCTGAAATCTCCATACTGTGCAGAATATTCTTAATATTTTAAAGAAAACCCCAGTCATCACCCTGATAATTCTCCTCTTAGTACACACAGTTGCAGCTTCTCCCCTCATGATTCCTGTATTAATTGCCATCACCTCCATCTTATGTGATAATTTACAATGTACAATTACTGTTACATTTTAGTGTAGGACACCAAGAAACACTTAAATTTAGATAATTAAGTCCACTGCATTAACCTTGTCAAAGAAACCAATTATATATATATACAAAAAAAGAAAAGATTAGTCTCACATAGTCCACCTTTGATAAAACTACATGGTATTTTATTCTTTCCATTTTCCTCCATGCCCTCAATTACACTTTTCTACAAAAATATTTTCCAAGTCTTTACATGGCATTGAATTAAAACTTCTGCACCAGACAGATCACTTACAGTTCCTCTCCACATAGTTTTTAAATACAGGCACTATTTTGCCTTTGTTAACTCTAAGCTCTCTCCAATTCATTATATTGTTCCTGTATTGGAAAAATTTTATTGACACTTGATAAAAAATCAGTATTTTTGGTGATTTCTCTACTTTCCTTACATATTTCCATGAAGTAGTCCAAGTTGGGCCTGAATGTTACAAGTTGCAAACGGCTTATTCCCATGGGCTATCCTGATCTCCATAACAAAATCCATCATCTGTCCTTAGAAAGAGCCTGTTGTTTAAAGAAAGTGGAACTATATAGGAGATCCTCTTACCCAAGACTGAATTACCTGAAATATGAAGAGACTTTCACGATAACAAAATGTAAGCTTGAGCTTGAGCTTGAGCTTCCAGTGAAGCTAGTATGATTTAATAGCAATTGCATAGCTATGCAGTTGATTATGCATTTAGCGGATAGAAAATTTCTAGCTAGAACAAACTGATTTGGACATCTTTTAACCTCCTGCTTACCTCATAAATATAATATGAAAAAACAGGCTAGTTCTACCAAAAGGTTATGCACTCAATGCACAGTTGCAACCTAACATAATTATTAGAAGTTACGTGTGCCCAGCAGAGTCCCAGCAGTGAATCGATGGAGAATTAGCAGCTAATATGAAAAGAGTACTTGATATTTCTGACCAGTGCCTTATAATGTCTTATCTAAAATCAGGTCAAAACCCCTCACAACTCTTTGGCTAGCAGAGAGAAAAATGCACACACAGGTAAAGTACAATCATATAGTTCATTGAAAGAAAGTCCTAGTATCGATACAGAATTTTAAATATATACAGGGTAGTCATTATTCTGTACAATCTAACACACAAGAAAATCATATTCTCTGTATTCATATGTAATGTGAATGTGATATTGAGGATAAAGTGATAGCATTTTGGCCAGTGTCTCCCACCCAACCCACAAGACGCAGTGTTTTAGAAACATCACCATCTGAAAATCCATCCAAAACTAACTTTCACTAAGGAAAAATCTTGATCACATTTCAATACATGCAGCAAAGATAAAAATGAATTATAAACAGCTATTTTCTCCATAAGTCTGCAAATGAGGCGAGCATGTTTAGAATAAGTGCCTAAAGATTCATATATATGCTGGAGACAAGTTGTAACACCCAGAGTCAAACTCTGCAGAAAAAAAAACAAATTCAGGGATAAAAGTTTCAGTCCTTCCTTCCTACCTTAGACCAAACTTGTTTTACATCCAGGCAGAGGATTAAGATTCATTTACTCGTTACTGAACAAAGCTAATGAAAGGTCACATTTCCTCCCCTCACAGCTGTTGTGAGGGTGCAGATCCCTAACACAGCAAGTTGCAGACTTAGAGCTTTATTTCTCAGTGTGTGCCAAAATGTACTTGACTGCGCTCTCTGTAGTTGCAGATGATGAATTCTTAAAAAAAAAGAAGACAAGAATTGCACACTGTACTGCTGTAAGTGGCTTGTTCATGTAAGAGAGGAAAGATTAATGCTGCTCCTTGTCATTCCTGAAGTCTAAATTGTTGATGACCCAGATAAGGGCATGTTGTAAAACCCCAATGATAGATCCTCTATTTTTTTTTCTTCTGTGTACAGAAAACTACATTAAAGGACCTACAGAGAAAGAAGCAGAGACAGCAGTTTCCTGTAACTACTGTCAGGCTCAGGAGTAAAGGTAACACTCTTTGCATGTTGGAAGATTATGAGATGATCTGCTTAGTCACATCAAATATTTGTCATGTATAAGTAAGATTAAAAAAAGAAAAGATTATAGAAGTGGTATAGATATGGGATAAAAATAGAAAGCAAGAGCCACCATGTCAATCTGCAAGGCTGGGCATGCTTAATAATTCATTAAATATGAGGCACAGTGACCACAGCTGAGATTCAGACGAGTACTTGTCACCAGTGTCTGTGTGTTGTGAAGGCCAGTGGTCGTGCCACCACTAAAACAGCATGCTCACCCTGCTCCTTACCTAATCCTAGGCCCAGTTTTGGTTTGTGAGTTTTGGGTCTTCTGAACATTGCAGAATTGTGTGAGAACATACTCACTACAAGGTTGCTGAATAGTTTTGCTTTTGTCCTGCCTCGCAGAAGGAAAGAAAGCAAGTCTTGAAGAAAAGAGCATCACCAAGCTGTGGTGATTGAAAAGCCCAGCCAAGAAAGGGCATGCTTCTGCCAATTTACAACCAAGAAAACAGCAAAGAACTGCTACCACTCAGAGAAGTCTTTGGCTAGTGTGAATTGCTATACACAGAACAGTCTTGGGAAATTACTGGCAAAGAGGTGTCAAAAGATGCACAGAGGTATGACACTGTGGGAGTGCTGTGGCACATCCAAAATATACATATAAACACAAGAATATACATGACATAATGATATACAGGACCTTAAGAAAGGGCAGACGTTTTTCCAGCTTTGCTGGGCCAGGACAACCACAATGCAGCACGGGAAGCATAGGGCAAAGGTTGTTAGACCATCAGAGACTAAAATATTTTCATCAGTTCATTCAAAGACAGTTTTTGATTTATTATGCACCACTTTAGATGTTTACAGAACAGAGATATTCACAGCAATGAAGGAAGGTCTCTAATGCAAATATGCCACTTGATTATATCAGTCATAATTTCTAAAGACTTTCAGGGGAGATAATTATCATATGTTCTGATCATGGAAGAGAAAAAAAAAAAAGTGAAACTTTTCCTCAAGGCTATACTACAGAAGAGCACAGCAACAGCTGTAAAAAGTCTTCACTTCAGAAAAGGAAAAAAGAACAAAAACAAACCTTGCAAAGTCTAAGAAATGCTGATCTCACATAGCGTTGAAAGTGCCACAAACAGCATGGAGCAAGCACTGTTTGCTCAGAGCAAATAGCAAGATCAGGGCTAGTGAAATCCCAGAAACACGTTAGTTTGTAAAGTTTAAAGAACTAGAAATAATGGTTAGCAGTGAAGTTATAGGTCCTGATGCTGCAGAGTAAGGGGAACAAGGCAGGGAAGGCTCAAGACGTTCAGACTATTTACATAGGAGTCTAAAATAAAAAAAGGCTCGTGAGGGTTTCCTTCATTTTCCCCCTTCATTTACCATGGAGGCTAAGGGAACACAAATGATAAGTCTCCTAAATAAATCATAAATTGATAAATAAAGATTCTACCCTTTAATGAAATACTGAAGACCTGTGGTGTGATCAAAGAATATAAAATAGAAAGTATTGATTTAGTATTTATTTCTTCCCCTTAGATGCTTGAATAGCACGTTCTACCTTGGTGAAGAATCTGGGCATGTGCCAAGAATGCATTAAGACTCCCCAGATAGGTATGACTCCTAGGTTTACATATAAAGGTTTTGTTCAGTTCTAGTATCAAAGAAAACAGAAGTTGGTGGCTCAAGGAATACACTTTTAAATATTTGAGAAACTTTGAGAGTTTTCTTTAGAAAACTACCAGAAGATCACTGATTATTAAATTTTCCAAAAGCTAACTCTTCCTTAGAAATATCCTAAAAAATAAATAATTGTCTTTCTTTGCCTCCAGATGAATCCTGATGTCCATGCTTATTACTCAGCTGCTTCTGAAGTCACAATATGGGTCAGGATTTAGGAACTTCTTTCCAAGATTTCCCAAACGCGATCCCTCAAATTAATATACTTCCAACTCAAATTGATCTTAATAAAGTCAGAGAAGACTCATAACAAAAAAAAAAAAAAAAAAAAAAAAAAAAAAAAAAGCAATTGTAGACAGCAAATCTTTTGCTATCTTAAAGATCTCCATAGAAACTCATATTAACCCAAAACAGCTGATGGAATCCAGCTACACAAAGTGGTTGCCCTCTGCTCTCTTAAAAAAGTCCCTATCTATCAGTTGGGCACATTTACCTTTCCTGTCAGGGTGTAGGATTTATTTTTGCTGGGATAAATCACTGTAATTCATCTGAAAACCTTAGTTTCTTTGCCTTCGTAATCTCCTATAGTCAATTTGGTTCAGATTAATCTTTTTTCCTCACACCCACATAGGAATACACAATTAACTTCACTCAAAATCACCACCAACTACTCTTGTGAAGCCTGACAGTTTCCAAAATTTAAGATAAATTTAAGGCTATTTTGGTAAGTCACATCACAAACTTCCTGTGGTACATATTAGTCAGATAAAGCTTTATGTACTCAACATCTTTTGACATCCTCAGCATTTTAGACATGCGGATGGAAGTGGGGAAAAAAACTAGGGAAATTAGGTAAAAAATGATATGTTTGCTCAAGTCTTAATTTGTGCTAGATATAACAAAACTGAGGCTTTTCTACAGAGGTAAACTCATTATATCATTGCTGTTAATGGCTCGAAAGTAGTGAAATTAATACTGTTAATATTATTCATAAGCATTCATAGACAACTTTTAATGAAAATTTCGCTTGACTTTCTTGTGGATTTTTTGTGTTTTCTGTGCGGTCTAGACATTTTAATACAACAGAACAAATTTCTTGCAGTAGCATGTACTGAAAAAATGACTTAAGCAGGTATTGGTGAACATTTTCGAAATAGAAGAGTTAGGGAAAGAGGCAAGAATTGTAAGGATACTGAGATACTGCTCAGAGGAAATGTCTGTAAGTTGTTGGAAAGGGAGCTACTTTCCCAGGACAAGCAAACCAGGATTACCTGGAGCAGTTAATGAACTACTTCATTCACTAGTATGGCTAATAACACTGGTACAGTATCCCATACCATATATTCCAAGCTGGAGCACATCCTGCAGAGAGGGTGGAATTAGGAAGCATCCATCATTGTGCAAGAGGATCATGAACAAACTGGATTACTCTGAGGACTAATTATCAAAAGAAAAGGCATGCAGAAGTCAAGGTCATGCACTTACTTAGAGATGAGCAACAAGAATTTCTGCTATAATCTTAAGGCTCATCAGTTGTAAGCACATCAAATAATTAAAAAAAAAAAAAGATGTAAGTATTTACACAAAAATAGAATGAATGTAAGCTTCCAAATAAAATGGTGGTGCAACAAAGTAGGATAAAACCTACAATGGTTCAAAAATAATTTAGTAGAGCAAGTGAAGTATTAATGTTATTAATCTACAAAACAATGTTGGAATCTTGTCTGGAAAACAATTCTGGTTACATGTGTGCACAGAAGATTAATTTAGCAAAATTAATTCAGTCTTCTAGTGTGGTCTTCAAAATAAGGTTTTCTAGGTTAACAGTAGAAATGGTCTTACCAGAAGAAATAGCATAAGTCCTATCTATTCTTAGACTAGAAATAGTCTTACCAGAGAATGCTAAAAAGGTGTTGGCTTTCTTAACCTTTGCAACAAAGGTTGTAAATACACTTCTTATTCTATAAACAACCCATCCAAAACTGGAAGGAAAAGGACTATTTGAACTAAAACATTTTAAAAGAGCCATAAGTAGTTTAAGAAATTGTATATCAGCAACCTTGGAGAAGCAGTACTCCGTAGAACATGTTGAAATGAATTGCCCTATAAAGACAGATAAAAGGATCTAACTTTGAAGTGATGCTTCAAATGGCATTGTATCCATCAGGGTTGCCAGCAGCACCAGGAGACTACCATCAACAGAAGTGGAACTCCCAAGATCAAAACAAAACTTTCCTACATTTTATTTCTTCTGCTTTTACCATAGAAGACATATTCAGGTCCATATATATGTATTTCTTCCAATGTACCTTGTAAACTAGATGTTCATAAAGTGTGTATTCTCAGCAAGATAATCAAATCTGCACACACTTTCATGGAAAGGTCACATGTGGGGCTGTATAACACTCCAAACTGAAGTCCCTCTTGCTCTATTTTATAAGAGCTTAATGTTTCATTTTTAGTTCCAGGGTTCATTTTATTTCAAGGTAACCATGGGCACCATTGCCTTTCACAACCCTAACAGTTGGAGCTTTCATTCTTCCTAATTAGGGAGTTTCTTTACTTCCATGCCTGCACATAACTTCTATTACTGTTAATGAGAATTCTGTTTGTGCACTGATCTGAGAACCGACCCTTAAGATACTGTGTAAATAGCTTTACAGTTGACTAGCCACTGCTGACCAACTGAGCAAACTGATACCCTCCTGCACTCCTTATCTGAAGTTGTAGCTAGACGGGAAAAATATTTTTTGTGCTCCAGAGGTCAGAGTAAGGAGAAATAAAAACCTTATCCTGGGACAAAGGCATCAGGAAGGTGTTATTCTAGTTTGCCTTAAGCTGGTGGAGGTCACACTTAGCCCTCCTAAAGCTGTCATGGTTGGGGGCCACTTCAGTCACACCAGGTGACATGAAAAGTCGGATTTCCCACCAAACGGAGTCTACTCTCTAGGCTAATTATTCTGGCTTCAGGCACGAACAGGGCATAGAAATACCGAAAAATGTTCTCCTGTGAGAAATATCTGCCTCCTTTTTTTTTTTTTTCTTTTTTTTTTTCCCCCAGTAACTGGATGACCTGTACAGCATGTCTCTCTTTTAGGTGATGGAAATTATGAGCTGAATGGCACTCAGAATATGAGTGGATTTAGGGAAATCCCTGAGTTACAAACAGCATCAGTGTTTTGCAGAACTTAATGAAAAGGTGTCAGGAAGTCTCATTATCCTTTATCTAACTTAAATTATATAAAATGCATATAAAATTGCATTCCTGGTTAAATAGCTTACTTCTGAAACAGCAAATGTTGGTTAGAAGGCAGATGATTAATAGAGGAATATAGTAACTAAACTGGAAATAATCATTTTAAGAAACTGCTGCTATTCTAAGGGCAGGTGGTTTACGTGGTACTCACAGAATTATTTATAGCCATGGTGCTAGGAACCAGTAATTAATATGGAAATAATCCAGATTTCCCTGCAGTAGCCCCACATGATTTCACAATAATAAACTATAATGTTCCCTTTTTTTCCAGGCAGTGTTGAAACAGTCCCACAGCACTAAAATACTATTCGGTTCTATTAGTATTATTATTTTACTATTTCACGGATAGGAAAGAGCAGCAAACTGAGCCACGGAGTTGTGTGAGCCTTGATTTAAAAAGCAAAAAGAATGAAAAAGACCCTCCAAGCTTGTGCTCATACTGCCCTATAAGTTTTCTCATCTTCATGAGACTGAATGCACCCATAAGGGTTGTAGTGAAATGGAAGTCTATCAAACAGAGAGAGGAAAAGAAATTTTTCTCACCCAAAATGTAGGAAAAACAAACTGTTCCATCACATCTGTCAAATTTACAAGGAGAACCAAGACTGAAACTCTTATCTGGACAAAGTGCTGAGACTGAGATTTCATTGATCCTTAATCATATTAAAAGTAATAAATAAGCAATTTCCATGAGAAAGATTAGGGTAACAGAAGTGGGGAAAATATGCAGTGATTTGTATTTCTTCCAGAAAACAAACCTGAACATAACTGCTTTGGTATATATGTAGTCATATACATATGAATTTCTTTTTCACTTCAATATGAGGGCCTTTACTGTTTTGTGATCATTTGCTTCTACCACCTCTTCTTTTAAACTAGGAAAAAAATGAAACAAAACAACTTCATGTCTTGTTAAAGATGAGACTGCAAAAATAGAAATTTAAGCACTTCAAATCACACTAGGAGCCCTGAAACAAACAGAATGATCACATGAGACAGTCCCAACAGAAGCTGTGCTGACATTGGAGTTCTAAATAAAAAAGATTTTAAAAAAAATACACACTTGTGATACAAATACATCTAACTAAACTAAAAACTGGCTGTGCATTTTGTACATAGACACCTCTATTTTTAAGTATTTTTCTTCCTCTCTTGAAATATGAATTAATTATGCCTTAAAGTTCACACTGTGTGGAACCTGGAACATATGCCAATGCATATACCCATGTATTTATAAATGTGCATGGAAATCATTATGATTTTATTTCCTGCATGGGATTCAATGGGATTTACTGCCATGTGTATGCATGTGAGCCTCACTCTCTCTCTCTTTCTTTCAGTTACACAATGCAATCGGGCCCCAGTGAACTTTCCTCACCAGGTGGCTTCTCCTTAACTCTGCATCGACAGCTATAGAGGCTGATTTGGCTTGGGTTCTCTCAAAGGCTGGACTTGTTAACACTCGTCAAACACAGGAAAAGTAAAACACTACATTTAATTTCTCTTCCAGAATGAAAGGTCTGCACAAGGAACCAGCACATTCCTAGCTAAAGAGTAACAGGTACAGTGCAAAACATATTTACAGCACTTGAAAATCTAGGAAAAGAAAAGGACATTCCAGCTGAAATATAATCTTTTCCCAGGCTCTTTTGGTGTACAATTGTCAACATACTTTGAGAAGAACTAGCGTTACCCAAGCAGGATCCATTTACAACAAGTCAACCAACTAATGCCTGTTTACAAAAGACCCAGAGCTTGTTTTTGGATAGGCCAACCCCATTTCACTGCCACCAAAGCAGAGTGGTGTGTACAGTTAGCAAAGCTTTTCTTAGCTGCAAAATTAGTGTCAAATTGCTCAAACCCATAAACTACACCAGTGCAAGTCACTCTCATTAATTTGATGGGTGAAGGTAGACTTCTCAAACAGTAGGCTTCTCATTCTCGTTTTTATTTTAATCAGCTAAATAATGAGCTGAGGGTAGAGTTGCTTAACCAGGCCAAGGGATGAAGAAAACTGAATCATCTTAAAAGACCAATCCTGGATTTAATAGCCTACAACAAAACACTAAGCAGGTCAGCTTCATGGTTCAGCAATTCCTAAAAGCCCTGTCTACTTCTCAACAGCTTATCAGCGGCCAGTGTATAAGATCTCCCAATGAGATCTGATTTACAGCACTACAGGGTTTTGCTGCAAAAATGAAGGACTGGAATGGTGGACTGCTTTCTGTATGGAGTGTCTGTACATATATACACTAAAAAAAAAAAAAAATGCTCAGAAACTAATTCAGACTTCACGACAGGGATCTCTTGCACTTTTCATTGACATAAACAGGTCACTATGCCTGGAAAAGCTTATGTAGTACTCGGCAGCAATCTGGTTTGTTTTTTTCTGGGTCAAAGTCAGAGTTTATCTTGTTAAGCTATCTAATTGAACGCAATTGTGATGCAACAGAACTAAGTGTATTAAATAAGGAGGCAGTGGCAGGGGGTTGCATTTACATCTGTGTAATTTGGGGAGGATACAGCTTCCTGGAAATACCTACATTGCCTTTGAAATAGATGTTTTCTGCAGAAAAGAGACATCTAACGTCTGTAATACCTTTTCCATATGAGCACACTGCAAAGCTACTTTAGTCTGCTGTAGTACTTCACCTTCAGCTGAATGAACAGGTTCAGGTCTTCATTTGCCTGTTGTAAATTTGAAATAATTCTATTGTTGTCAGATGAACAATGGCAGATTCATGTCGGGAAACCAAGATCAAAATCAGAGCCCAAATATCGAGCAAGTCAAAACCACAAACAGTGTGATTTAAACCACAGTCAGTCGCACAAACCAGAGCCCTATGCAGAGCTCAGTAAAGTGAATTATATATAATAACACAGTTTCCTAGTACTATTAGATTTGCCTTTTTACATAAATGCTTAAGTTATGATAAAAAACAGAGCTGTGTCAGTTCTTTTCAGTCTCAGCACATTTGCTATTAGCATAAGAAATGCTGCTTATGGCAGAGGCAGCCGTGCTTGAAATTTCTGAATTAATGGATTTGATTTCCTCTTGAGACAAACCATCAGCCTTGCAGTAATGGAAATAGATATAGTTGGTAAAACAAATAAAAAGCTGGCATGCAGATAAAATGGGTTTCAGTTTAAAATAGTAATGTTGTAATTGAAGTGAACAATTACAGGGTTGCTCCTAGGCACAAAAGAAATACCATGAAAATGAAGTAATGTTTTTGTTAAGTATAGTCATTTCATGAAAATGTAGAGCTGCAGATGTCATCGTTTGGAAAAAAATGAAAACTATACTTATTCTCCTTTACTGAGATCATTTGATAACATTTTGCTAATTTTAACAATAATCACAGATACTAAACCTAAATTTCACAGGGGGGAACAGAGAGAGGGAGAGAAAAAGCTTTTTATCTGGGACGAAGCCAAAAAGGCATGTTTGCCTTTCAACAGACCTTGCTTATCAAAGGTCAGGAGTCTGCAGCAAGAATTTTGGATAGAGAGGGATGGGGAAATCATTTTCTTTTAGTATCAGGAGGTGCTTTTGTTTGCCTTCTTTGTCAGGGAAGTGGCACAGCAGAGCGGAACGGTGGCAGTCATTTCCAACCCAAGGGGGCCTTCGTTAACTCCGCTTCAGCAAAACACGGTGCTGTCGCCCGTTCTTTCTCACTGCATTGCACGCAGGACAGCAAACCCCCTGATCGAGGCTTTTTCTCATGATTATTAACAGATCATAAATTGGTGGCTTAAAAGACAGCACAGCACGCGGCTCTGCGGGCGACACGCAACCCCACAGGACGTTAGTGACCCGGTCAGGGCTGTCCCTTCGCTGCATCTCTGTCACCAGTGGTTCGTGATTACACCAGCGCACGGCACGCAGCGCAGGAGCTCCCCAGCCACCTCCGAGCCACTTCATGGGCCCCAATCAAAGGATTTCCATGCGGGTTTCACAGTTCCAGTCAGAGCTACCTTGCAAGACCACCATGGCCCCAGACTAAAGAGAAAGGATCCCACCCATCCTTACTCTGTTCCTGGTGATTTCCAACCGGCAGTAGCAAGATTTTAGGATTTTTAAGTCTGTACTTATATTACTTGGGATAACGGAGGAGAAGCAGGAGGGCGAGGGGACGGGACTGGCAGCTCGCACTGCTGAGGGTCTTTCATGCAGCCTGGTGCTGGCCGGGGTAATTCACAGAAAGTGGCAGCTGCTTCTTCTCGAGGAGCCTTCCGTGAGCAGACTATAAAGACGGCGCTTTGTTATTACTCGTCACGTAACTATATAAGCCTCCAAAGGCCTTGCCGTGGCATTTTACATGCACGCAGGCAAAGTGCCTAAGTATAAATGACTTTTCTCCAACTGCTGTATTCAGCATGCCCGTGCTATAAGATGTAATGGCAGCCTATTTACATACATCATTCCAAAGTGCTCGTGCTGAGATTTTACTGCTTTCTTCACACTCTTGCACTTATATAAATACACCCACACAGTACAGGTGGATTCAGAAATCTTGAAGTGTTTTTCTTCCATTAAGAGGTATTTTTTGAAACAAATTAATACCAAACACAGCTCCCAGCTTGGATTTGTTTATTGCTTTATTTGGTATTTTAAAAGCTCTTATGAAATGTTTTTAAAAAGATGATGTGCATCCATGGAATTAAACACACACCTAATCTGCAGAGGAAAATAAATGTCTGCCATAATGATTTTAATTTCTACTCCCCTCCCTTGACATGGTGGCTGGTGACACATAAATGTACTTTTTTCTTTTTTTCCCCCCTTTTTCCCTTTGACAGAGTAATAAAAATCTCATTATCTCTGAATAGGCAGCAATTTCGTTATCTAATCTTTTTTACCAAAAGGTTAGTTAATTAATCAGGAACAAATCCCGATGATTATTCCAATGGAATTAGAAAGACAAATCACCTGAGCGCGGCTAAATAGGGCAGGCCTGCGGTTTAACCCGCCTCGTCTCCGTGTGAGCGCGGGGACGGCCGGGGGCTGCGGCGAGCCAGCAGCGCCGGGAGCAGAAGCCAGCAGATGGTTTTCTCTCGCCGCCCGCCTTGCCTCCCCTCTCCTGCCTCTGATCCCATTACCTCACTGCATCCGTTACCAGGGTAACTGCTAAATTGCTGCGAAAGGCACGGTAATAAAGTAACCTGTCACGCTGGCAATAAAAGCAGCAGAATTTTCCTGTTCACTGAACTTTTCAGCTCGTCAATACTCACTTCGGGGAGAAATGTGCCACTATGTGCGGGTCAGCGGCAGGAGCTGCTCCGCGAGGCTTTGGCAAAGCAAACCCAGGTTCATGTAGACGGGGAGAGGTGTAATTAAAGACTGGCTTCAGAGATGAGCACTGAGCCAGCGCTTTGCTGTTTACTGGGCAAGGCTCGCAGGAGATTAGAGATGTTCAGCTTGCTCCTTTTTTTTTCACGCACACACTATAAATAGCCTTTGCTGACGGCAGAAAGGCGATTAATCCAAAATCATTTTGATAGAGTTTAAAAGCATAACCTCCACACGTCCGACTGCACACCTGACCTACATGCTACAGCCAGGCTTTGGCATCATGAAATAACCTGGTGCCAGAAGGATTCGCCTAGAAGTGTTTTCCAGCATTTGCTTCCATGCTATAAAACAATAGCCCACTTTGGAAGCAAGCGTGATATCTTTAACAGGTTTTTGCAGTATATGGAATACATCCCATCAGTAAAAGCTTGCTGAGCACAATACTAGGAAGCAAAAAGTGCACAGGAGCACTGTGCCAATACTCCCATCGGAAAGCAGGTTTCCTAGTTTTCTAACTTAACATATCCTACTGCAGTTTTGATCATAAAAGAAGGCAGAAATTTTTTCTCTTTCTTTCTTTTTTTTTTTTTTCCTAGCAATACACACTAAGAGCTTTTTCCATAGGGCACAATTAATGTATGTCACTGATCAAAACCAAATCTGAGACAACCATGTGGAAAAAGAAAAAAACCTCCCGACTTCAATTAAGCTCACAGGAAACCATAACATGAATGAAGGAGAGAGTGCATATCTAATCCTTGTTATTAGCCATTTGCAGACTCTACACTTTCAGCTCCATTTGGCAACGCCATTAATTATACACCACTAACCTTGGAATATATTAGAGTTTGCCTATTGAGATAACTTCTCTCTCTCTCTCTCTCTCTCTCTCTCTGGTCTCTTTTTAATTATTTTTAATTTATTATTAAATGTGTAGTTGCTTATAGCTTGTTATGAAAAGCTGGAAGTATTTTCCTTGACAAACAATGAGCATGAACGTCAGCAACAAATCCAGCTATAGGATACAAAAGATATATCTCTAACTAGAAGCCGCTCATGTTATGTAGTCCCAAACGCCAAGTGAAGCTTGTTTCAGACAAATCTTAGAGTGTGCTGCCTTTGCATAACTAAGTGTGACAAAATATTGGTCTCCTTGCCAGACTGCTGAGGTAGGGTGAGATTACATTGTCCTGACCAAAGCCGCATATGCCATCAATCTAAAACTCCTCATAACTTTGGGGGCTGCTTTAGGAGAAAAGCAATGAAAGATTATGCCATTAGAAGTTTGTGCTGCCTTCAGTCGGATTTCGGTGCCTGACATGGGCAATTGTTCCCCTAAGTGCTGGAAATCTTCATGGATGTTTGTGCGAGCCAACAAGCCAACAGCACGCAAAACTGTAAATTCATGCTCAGTAGGAGAGATACATTTATTAGCCCACATAAAATGAAAGCATTTATGCTGATCTCTAACCTAGAATTAAGCTGGCCTGCTTCAGGAGGTCAGGAAACTCAGATTCAGGAAACTCTAAATCTCCCTAATATCTGGCATATATATCACCTCCAGTTATAGCTAAAACTGGAAATAAGTCTTCAAATAAACCAAAACACTTGCTATTTCCACGTGACTGGCAGAGGATGCAATGTTCCCACAAGATCTGCAGATAATTCCGCGGATGGAAGAATTGCAGGAGAGACACCCTGGGCAGCTTCCTTACTTCCTACTCTTCAGTGATTTAAGTGAATAAACATCAGGAAGGCTGGTGTGCATATTCAGGCTCCATGAGAGAATAGGGTTTTTAACAGCTGTCATCATTTCTGAAAGTTACCTTAAACTGCTCGCGGATGAGACAGTGTGTGATTGCTTCTTGGCAGAATGCGAAACTAAATGAGATGTTGACATGGATAAATGCCTTCCTTTTAAAATGTGCATGAATATGCATGAGCATCATTTGTCGGATCACTTTCCCAGCTCGCACACACGCACAGAGCCAGTTTCTATCCTGCCGGCGAGTTTCCACAGGAAAGCCCTGATTCTGCACCAATTCTGGCGTAATGTGACACCAGTTTCTGGCTGGCTGCTCCAATTTGCTCTCACCTTTCCCTCAGCTGCAATTACACAGGCAAAAGCCATCAAAGCTCAGATTAGGGTGAAGCGATCCTGGCTACGTTTTTAATGGCACAACTTAAAATTGCTTGGCCGAAACTACTAAAGTTTGTCCCTTTGGCTTTAGCTTGAAAAGGCAAGTGATTGTGAAAATAGCCCAGGCTTAGGTCTGCCAGGCACTGTTGGGAATTTTCCAGCCTCATGGACTAAAGTTAGTCTCCAAATGCCATATTTAGGTTGGGAATTGAAAAGCCTTCCTTCTCAAAAACAGCTGAACGCCTCCTGTGTTTGTGAAGGTCAGTGTGCGCTAGTTTTAAAACATCCTCCCAGTGCTAGCTCAGTGCCAAAATAAGGCCTCAGATTCATCCAGAAAAATTACAAAAAAAATGATGTGGTCTATTGTGGCTTTTTGCTCCGTTTGGAACAGGAATGTTTTCCTTATCTCTGTTCTATCACTGAACGTTTCTTGCTGCCTGGCACAACTCCGGTTAATGAAGTTCAAGAGGAAAAAGGTTGCACAGAAAGCTACTGACCCCGTCTTTCCGAGCACCCTTTACAGTGGGTCAAACTCAACTGAGAAACAGATCCCAGGAGAGGAAAAAGCAATGCAGCAGATTTCAGCAGTTACACTGATTTGCATCAGACAAGTGACCAAACTGCATCTATTTATCTTGCTGGAG
>JAWLRI010000674.1:83825-105323 GCA_034781795.1 Crypturellus tataupa
GTGCCCAAACTGCATCTATTTATCTTGCTGGAGTTAAAAAAAACAGAAGGAATGAAAGGAAGAACTGTCTCTTAAGGTCACCATATGGCTTATTTGATTTACCAATACGTACAATTGATCCTGCCGGATTATGTTGTATGCACTTCTCTTTTCCATGGCAGTGGAATAATGAAAAAGCGCTAGTTCTTTAGTTTTATTTCTTAGTATTTTACCCATGGCTATTTCTATATTGTTCTTTTCTTTTCCACCTCTGCATATTATAAATTTACCTCTCTCACACCCAGCATGTGAATTATGTACAAATGACAATCCAATCACTTACCTGGGAAGAAAAGGTTAAGATGCAAGCAGTTTTTCATAATCCTTCCTATTGCTAGAGACTGAGGTGAGGATGGGAGGGTACAACAGAACCCGACATCACCCCTGTGATTTTGATGTCACTGCTGTTTTTGGCCATGACTTCATGCTTCTTAAAGAAACAAGAGGCATCAAGCAATGCCTAAAACATCTCTTTGAACACTGGGAATGATTATTTCAGCAAGTTTTAGTTTTCAGCAGCAACATATGTAGCGGCAGCTGTGCGCTAGTGCTTTGAGACCAGGGGTACTTGCAAACCCAGTAAGAAAACTGTGACTCGCATGTAAAGAGCTAGAAGACTTTTTTCTCATTCAGAATTGTGCTGAGACTTCCGAAGCTAAAAGACTAAGAAAGCAGTTTACAACACCCACACAGGTCCAATGACCTACCCTCCAAAATTTTACCAGTTTTCTTGAATTATATCTTAAAAATATCTTTCCACTAAAATCTTCCAAAATTTCAACCAGTGGATTTGCATAAAAATCTCACACCAAGAGAGGGTAAGAATCTTTGATTCCTGGCTAAGCCCTTTTCCTGTACAGCTTTTCTATTCTCAGTTATCTGTTTTATTTTGCTTTCCAAATATTATCAACAGAAAATTCATGGTCATCTGCAGAAGATCAAAGACAGAATTTAATCTCCAACTCGGCTGTTCGCTCCCATAAACCATTGAAGCGCCACCCCTGCTCTCCATGACAGCAGCACAATCCATAATTCAATTATAGGTTGCAGTCAATGGGGATCATGCTTTAATCTGTGTGCAAACACAAGGATAAAATAGAAACATGTACCCCTTCTAAGGATGATGTTTTATTAGAGCGCCATGTCAGGAAGCATCGCAATAATGGCTGGTTCAGAAAAGGAATGAAATTAAATTGTCTGCTAGGTTGTTGTTCTGTTCAGACTGGTACATCTACCGCTCTGCTGCTCTGTCATTTATCTGGCTTGGAAACACTCAGAGCCACTGAGTGATCACAAACATTTCAGTGATCAGGAGAATTCCCAGCAGTACATACGACTGGACCCTTATCCTGAACCAACAGGATTTTTCAAATGATACTCAAATGCAAGATATTATTCTGAAGGGGAATTGCATCAAAACAACAGATGTTTTTGCTCAAAATTTAGCATATTAGTCTCTCAGCAAGTGTAGTTCCCACAGGTGTCCATGCCTTTTTAAGATGAGGGTGAAGGGCATCTTCCAGGCTCAATTAAAGGAGGAGTAACCTTGCGGACAGTTGGTCTAAGCACGGCGGTGAAGCTGTGTGCTCTGTTGCACTAAGGCCCCGTTAGAGTTCTGCTGGTGTTCTCCAAACTCCCTTCCTGAGACTCCTTTCTAGGAGAATGCTTAAGCACACATTTAATTTCAAGACATGTTTCCAGCACTGTGGGATTGAGGAATGGGCTCAAGTACTTTCATGAAGCCATTAACTGGAGAGTGAGGAAGAAACAGTGGCAGTGAGAAAGGCTATTTCTGGGAATGACGATGACTCTTCCCTGGATAAATCCTGCACTTTTAGTCCACCTTTCTGCTGACCGTGGGCCCGGGAGCAGCCGGAGCCAGCCCAAGCCCATCCTTGCCCACACTGCCACACTGCATGGGAATTTCGCAGTCCAGAGATCTTGGATCCTTTCACAGTTGCAGAGAAAAGTCTATTTGCATAGCTGATTTTTTTTTTTTTTTTTTAATATGCAGGTTCATTGTGTCGAGCAATGCAAAATAACTTGGCATAACTCTGTGGCGTGATGAAAATTAGAACAGCCCCTTTTGGGAAGGAGGGCAAGGCACTTGGCACTGTGCAGGAGGAAATAGCAGCTCATTCAGTGCCCATATAATCCATAAACCACCAGTAAGCCATTTGTCAACTACCACAATCGTTTTAACACACCTCAGTAAAAACTGTATTGCTTCGATATCTAATGTGATTAAGGTTCTAAGTGATAAGCTAAGATTATTAAATCTCTGTGGCTCTTTCTTGTCATTTCCTTTGAATAGAATTTATATATATATATGCATATATATATATAAAAGGATAAATTAAACAGATTAATTTAAAATGCACTGAAATGAGTTATCATAAAAGAAATGAGGACTGCCCCCTGAATAATGATATTTTATGCAGGAAAAGGGGCCTTTTGCCAGTTCCACTTACAGAGAGGCTGTAACGGTCCTTCTCTGGTTACAGACATTTCATGCGCCAAGAGAAAACTGAGTGGAAAGGCTTGTGAAAACAGAAATCCCTCACTTCCCACCAGTATATTTGGAGCGTGCTTTGAGGGCTTCCTTACCACGGGTGCCACTCACAAGTCACCACAGCCATTTTCCGCAAATCTCCAGTGCTGGGGGACAGCTCAGTGACAGCCCTTGGCCAACACTGACGTCTAAGCGGCAACCGATGAAATCACAGCATTCGGAGGGGGAGAGACGAACAGCCTGGCTGAACACGAGCCAGGCATCGCGTGGGCCGGAGCATTGCCAGTGTTCCCACGCTACTGCCAATACCGGCAATTCCCGTCCTGCTGCAGGAGCTCTGGGGTTTTTCATTGGGTTTCATAGTGAGAAGGCTCTGGGAGGATGGGGAGGAGAGGTCGCACATTTACATGCTTTACATAAAAGGGGAATTCATCTCCTCGGCTCCTGTCCCTCGGTATGTGACTTTCCTTAGTCTGATGGAGATCAAGAAACGAGGGGATGCACACATGTGGCTTGAATCCGGCTGTATCCATAGCCATAGGTCAGGCTACCCCTGCCATGCAGCATCTCACTTTGCAATAGCTTCCATTTGTTAGATGTATCCAGTTCTTAAAAGCAGGATTTACTCACTTCATGATCTAAAATTCACCTACTGGAATGATTTTTCATACAAACAACAATTTTGAACTAATGTCCAAAAAAAAAAAAAAAAAAAAAAAAGGGTCACATTGAAGAGTTCCATTTAATTTGCAAGACAACTCCCAGATGCCAGCTTTAATGTTATCCGTGTGTTATATCCTTATGTGTTCTTCAGAAATATTATGTTCCTGTGGTCAAAAAGAAAAAAAAAAATAAAGGGGTTGCCAGTTTGTTAATGAAGAATGTTGTCTGCTCTGAGGGGCTTAATTAAAGCTACATAGACTGGCTGAAATTCAGCACTCGTATGTTATTTCACCGCTCTGTGAGCGTAATGTGATACAGTCTGTCATCATACTAATGCTCAATACGTGAGTCGCTGTTCATCTGAATTGAAATCAATGGCCCTGACTCACAAGAGTAAGGTCTCGCACGGCTGCGGTGTATTTATATTCATACTGAAACCATGACTTTCTTGTTCCCTGCTACTTAGCTCTTAGCTTGCCTTATTAATCTGCTGGCATCACCTCTTGGTTTTGCTGAGGCATATCCAAAGCAGAGAAATGAAGCACTTTCTGCAATTTGGGGGACTCCAGTCACTTAAATGCAAATATTGAAGGTCTGCTGAACCAAAGACAATTATCTGAGAAGCACACTCGTTGTTTCAGCTCCAAGTCATTATATCTGTGGCAGTAAAGAAGATGAAAACTAAAATATTTATGTCTACTAATGTCATACATTTTAGTGTACTCCTACGTGCCTTACTGCATGTCACACCTTCCCACATGCAGTAAGACAAACCTACATAAGAAAACCAAAGCTTACACAATATTTACTGGGATAAAAGTTTATAGAAAATAGTAGAGGTTTCTTTCCTGCACAGATTGTTTGCTTGTTTATTTTTGGTTATCTCACCGTAGGGAAGGGGCAGGACTTCCCTCTAGGTGCTCGCTTTTTCTTCCCATTAAACTCATGTGCTAAAACCAAACAGTTTTACCCTGTGGATATATGCCATATGAACATGTACGTATATATGATATATGCTAACCTGTTTTGTCTGTGACCAGAACGCATTGCCTGTGCGCAATATGGTCATGCATCACCAGATACCAAAAGCCTCAGAAATACATTATAATCAGACCCCTAGGTTCACTCATATGTTCTTAAAACAGTGACATTTGGCTTCTAAAAGGTATTTCCCCCTTTTATAGACCAAAATAATTTACTTTATTCTTTCTAGAGAGAAAAATAGGCTACAGAGAAGGGAAGAGACTTAAACAGGCTTTTGCCTGTAAAAGGATGCACAGATCGAGCAAATACAGTCAATAACAAATCCCACCAGCACACGGCCGGTGGACGTAGTCAAAAGGCCCCATTTCGTGCTGCCACCTCTTAGACACCACTCAGTACAGTTAACCATCTTTTAAAAAAAAAGTTAACCATCTTTTAAAAAAAAATCTGACTGAAGTATTTTTTGTTTTCTTCAGTGCAAAAAAAGAAAATGGCCAGAGCACATCATTTTTCATTGCAATTTTAGTACTGGAAATTCAGTACTTTCAGATTGTTGGAGTGGGTAGTAGCATAATGACGCAAGACAATTTTGTCTTAGACTCATGTAGATGGCTTGTCCATATGTCTCTCCTTTTCCTTCAAAAAAAAGGTGGGGAGAGGGAGAGGAGAAGATAAATGAATACAAGCAAATAAATCCAAAAGATAAAGACACTAATCAGGACACAGATGCAGAAGCAGTGATACCCTGTTTCCTATTCAGAAGAGGTTATGAAAAGCTAGACCGATTGGGCATACATACACATGCAATTACTTTGTTACTTTCAATGCTGTGTTTAACTTTATGATTGTCAATAATGTCTTATTATGCATTATTATGATTCAAATCTGAAAATTTGAAAAAAAAGTCCCCTTCACACAAAAAATAAACAAGCAATGTATTCAATGCCTGCAACCAATTATACCAGCTTATAAGAACACAATACTAAAATTAGGAAAAAAAAAAGGAGAATTCATTAAAAAATAATCAGTCACTACAAAAAACAGAGTATGGACAGTAGGAGGGATAATGTCAGATTTACAGGTTTAGAAAATATTTTAAAGCTTTGCTGCTAATTCCAATGGTTACTCTGACACTATGTCTAAAAAATAATAAAAAAAACCCCTATATTATATTTCTGCGGTTTTATTGATAAAGAACTAAAAGTAAATCCCATAGTACCTGAATCTGATCTCTATGGAAGCTTATAAGAATAAACCTTCTGTTTGGCACTGTCTCCCCTTCATTTGGATGCCCTGGGAAAATAAAAATACAAAAAAAGCTTCTTGTAGCAGCGATACAGCGATCATGCTCGGTCATGAAACTAATTATGTCTTGTGAGGGTGGAAATTCTCCATTTCTGTGTGAAGGGACACTATTGCATGATAGATGAATGTTGGAAAGGCAGTACATTGTGCTCTTTCATCTCTGTCACTGCATATTTATTCTGACTCTGCTCCTAAATTATTCATTTTCTTTAAGCAATCAATATTAATAATCTTATTTGCTCCTTGGCATTTTTAGTCACACTTCTGTTTAACTGACTGTAAATAAAGGTCACTTGGAGGCTTCCTGCTGCTGTTCTGAAGGTCCTTGCCTAATTAATTCCCAACATTTTTTTCCCTGTGACTCTGATTAGCAGTTGCAATCAAGTTCAGCAATTAGCTGCCTCCTTGCACAGTGATTTGCTCACTCCACCTCCCCGCATAAAGCTACATTTAGTCGCGGCTCTGCAAAGGCATAAGGAGGCATTCAAATGCATTTGCTTTGTGTTCCCTGCCCATGCAGAACGGATCGGATTTGTCACTGCCTGTGTATAACCTCTGCCCATCTACATCATACCTACTAATCATCCCCGTTGCCCCAGCAGACGTCACCAACATAATAAATGGCCTCTCCAACAACCTGCCTGCGATATGCTCCATCTCAGCCCTTGAACACAGCATTCAGCAAACAGCAACAGCTCATCAAATCATTCTGATACTTGGAACTCCTACAGCTTGGCTTAGTTACATTAAATTACTTTACAAAAGATGCCTGCTTCACATTTAATGGATTTTCATTAGCCTACTAGGTACCTAGGGTCAAGCCACAGGTCTAAACACTTTTGAATGATTAGGAAGTCACATTCTAATTTGCAAGAAGACGGAGAAACCATGCTAGAATTTGAGAAATAATTACCAAAGGAGAACCTTTCTTGTTTTTAATTCATAGAAGGATGGCAAATTTGTTAGAAATTGCAGTGTTGTCTTTGTTGCCTAAGCAGGAGGGACATAAAATTTAAATTCAAGAATGCAAGGTCAGGCTACTCCAGGTAGTCTTCAGCAGTCCTTATCTGAAGAGCAAGGAATCAAAGATGATAAAAATTCCTAAACATTACAGAAACCTCATGGACATTTTTTATACGCTTATCAATTAGTGTTGGTGTTCCCCATTCTAATCACTGCACCCTGGGTGACAATTTCTAGACAAAATTTTTTGATGAAGAATTTCTGCCAAAACATTTTTAGCTGCAGGTCTGTTTGTAAATTGACTCGAGTGCTTCTAATTCAAACACTAATTCCTTATGCATAGATATCTTAATCCAGATAGAACTGTTTCCATTCCTTTCATGCATGCAAAAGATATATCCTTATTTTGTTTTATATCTGTTTTAATTCATTTAAGATGTTCAATGAATCTACAGGCAAGCTTTCAAAAGGCAGCAGAACTACCTTTTCTCTAAGGGGAAATCCTCTCACATTAGGACTAATATCTGTAATGTTTTCTATTCGTTTGTTATTATGTTTTGCAGCCCTTGACAAACAAGCCAATGGCAGGTCTGATAAACACCATCTGAATCCAAAGAGTATATCTGGATATCTTCAGGAGATAGCCAAACCCTTAAGGAAAAAAAGAAGATAAGTCTAAACACCCATATAATGAGATTGCAAAAGGATTTAAGCTATCACCTACCTTTCACAACTCACTAAGAAAAAGTCTTCATATTTCATCTTTTATCTGTTTGTGGATCTGGAGGGGGCCTTGCATAGTGGGTGCTAAGTGCCCTGAAAGAGAGACAGATCAAAATTTAAACAGGCAACTTTGCACTTACAATTTACCAAGAATAAAAAGTAGCTTTTTAATCCTGATACCACTTCGGCTGCAGCTACATAGACCCTCTTCTGATAGCAGCAAGACAAAGGATGTATGTTCTGAACCAGCAAATTTTCTTTTCCTTTTTTTTTTTTTTTCTCCTTCTCTGTTCTGGCAAGTGTGTTCATTTAATCTCACAGGGGATCTGACAGCTTTCCCCAGCTCCAAAAGCAATTCTTTAGCACTTGCTGAAAAGTGCTGTAAGCAAGAAGAAAGAAGTCTGGCTGCTGTTTGCAGGCAGGAACCTGCTATAGGCACCATGGGCACTGAGCAAATTCTGTCTGTTTCTGAAACACATCATGCTCAGAGACAAGGCTGGAAGCAACAGGTTGGTTACCTTGGATTGATTATAAATGGGCATAAATAACAGCCATAATAGACACAGACCAAATGTTGGCTAGATGATACCACTAGGAATTACTGTATAAAACATTAAGTACTTTGAAATATGGATGTTTACACGTTGTAAAGAGGTTGTAGCTGCAGTGTAAAACTCGCACACTCAGGACGTCCCAGATTAGCCATTTCTTAGGTGGCAATTTTCCATATTTGGTCTCTTCCCAAACTACTCATCATCTTGAAACAGTTTGAGAAAACAACCAACCAAATCAACCAACCAACTAAAACTTCCAGCCATTTTAGATTTATGTAAATTAAATGTATTTTCCTCATTAAAACAAAAAATCCAGGGGAAACAACTAATTAGATCTATAAATGAGGAGTCTGTGCCTAAGAAAATATGAAAGAAACTCAAACATACAGCTATAATTATGAATATTTGCAGATCTGCAGTGAATTCCTGAATTCCTTTATAGCCAGAGATGTATGTCACCAATACAGCTTCCCTTTTTGAGTAAGTAGTTCCTTCCTATAGTTTTCTAAAGTTACATATGTAGAGAACTAAATAGCTGCCTTTTGTTTGTATAGTGTCTGTTGTGTGAGATCACCCATCATTAATGTTTTCTTTACAGCACATAAAACATCCATCAAATCTGAAGCAAAGGACCCATGGTATAGAGACATGCTGCCTGTATAACCTTGGGAGAAGATTTAGTTCCCCCCCACATTTGTATAATAGTATTTATAATTACTCACCAGGGAGGCATTATTTATGAACATTTTCCTGAATGTTACGCCTTGGAAGCATGTAAAAGATTAAATAGATATTTGTTACCTTGCACTTAGAGGGACAAAGCAAGGTGTACAGGAGGGTGAACTTCTCTCCTTCTGGTCCAGGTTTTGTTTCCTTCCTCATATCTCACAGTTTGCAGCATTGGCTAAGATTGTGGAAGAAAAAGAAAAGCAGAAGTCACTGGTGGACAGGACGGCACTATCTAGACCATATCCTTCCTTTATAGATATAGAAGTTATTCTGGAAGATGGTTCAGTGAAATGACTCTTAAAATTTTTATTCTTTATTGGGAACTCACATCCTACTGAGAGCCAAACTGACGTGCACTTTCATTCTCTTTGTGCTCCAAAGGGAGTTTAATTCAGTTTTTTGTGATTTTTTTCACAGCATATTCCATAACAGAACTTTAAATCTATCCTCTGATGATGTGTACAGAGTTTATGGAACAGATGGTGCTACAGTAGCAATTTGCGTACATTCGCTACACTACATTTGCCCTTCCTATTAAATCTTTGAGGCACTTGTCCTCTACAGAACCGTTGGTAAATCTATGCTACTTTGTCTATTAGTTGTCTTGGGAATGAAAGACACTAAATATTGCATCTGAACATGGTATATGGGACATGCCGTCTTCCAAGAAAGTGATTTAGTCTAATCTAGCAAATAGTAATAACTGCTGCTTATCTGGGATGGTATTAATGTGAATTTGTCTAGTGAAAAACAGATTTATGGTGATTAAGCAGGTACTATAGACATGGATGATCTTTTAAAAAATAAATTGTGAAGATGAAAGAGCATATTTTCATTGTTAGAGAGGTCCTGGATTGCTTTGTGCTGGTAACCTCAGTCAAGCATGGATCACAGACTGCCCTGATATATACCTTGATAACAGATAGGAAGCTCTAAACAAATGATTTGCTAATTGTAAAGCTTGACATCTATGTATTCGTTGTCAGTTTTTCCTGATTTTTTCTTCTCTCATACCCAACTTTTCCTGTTAAAAAAAAGCCTTAAGAAATTAAATGCAAAAAGAAACTGTGCTCATGGAACATTAATTTTACATGGTTAAGCACTCAAATGTCAAGCAATGCCAAAGTTAAGGATGAATGCACAACTGTAACTCCATCCTCCTCTGTGTGTGGATTACAATAACAGTCTTCAGTTACATGATCGCACAGACAATGTAACGTATATGCTAGACAAAGAGACTATGAAAGTCACCTAAATGAATGTTCCTCCTACCCTGAGGTATGAAAAATATTTGATTAATGACAGATGGAAAATAAAACTACTTGGGCCTTTAGAAAAAAAGAGGAAGCTTGACCTCTCATGTCATTCCCCCTGAGAGAATACAAATGATACTGGCATAATTTCTCTGCTTGTATCTGCTGCTATTGACGAGGTAGCTATGGGGAAAGCAGAGCTCATGATTTCTTGCATCCTTTTCCTCCTGTGTAAGGAATCCTCGGGGCTTCCAGTCATCCTTTATCTGT
Organism: Crypturellus tataupa; assembly: GCA_034781795.1. NCBI lineage: Eukaryota > Metazoa > Chordata > Aves > Tinamiformes > Tinamidae > Crypturellus > Crypturellus tataupa. The sequence continues at coordinate 93,821 of JAWLRI010000674.1, forward strand.
GGTTCCTCCCTTCCTGTCTTGTCCTGTGTTTTGAACAGGACTGAATAGTTACTAAAAAGGCAACTATTTGCCAGAGGCAACTAGCTGCTAAAGAGGCAAAGAAGTGCCTCTTTCTGAGAAGGAGTTTGAAGAGGTACCTGACGAGTCCTTTTCTTTTCTCACAAAGTCCTAAAAGTTTTACTGTATCTTAATAAGCACAAGTTTTTGTTTTTATTATCGTTATTCCAAAGTTTACAAATGAAATTTATGGTCTGCTGTACAGTATGGATGAAAAGCTCAAAGGAACTACACCCCAGTAGTAGGTGACTCAGGAATTCTCTCTGTAGATCTACTAAGTGGCAAGAAAGTAACACCTTGAGTCCCTTTTGTCATGCAGAGTGTCACCATTTCCTAGCCACTGTGACTGGAATATGAGATCATTTGAATCAGCATGTAGCAATGGCATATGCCTTCTGTTGATATCGAGTATTCACTGACACTCAGGGCATTGAAAGAGGATCTACCATCAAAAACATCTAACAGTTGTGTTAGCTTTTGTATGCCTAATTTATTCAAAGGGAAATTGAAAGGAAAGGGGTGTGAGAAAAAAGTGTTTGGGAACAGCATAACTATCAACTCCTGTCAAATTAATAGGGATGCAAACCATTTTTGAACATCAAGTCATGTATTATTCTTGCATATCCATGGATCAAGAAACTATCCTGTAGAGGAATTCTGACAGATGCTGAAGCACAAATGTGATGAAGTACATGGTTCTAAATCTAGCTAAACAGATGTTTCATCACCAGGGTACTCTGATAAATTCTAGAGTATTGCAAAAGAATAGGGTTTCTCCTGGTCTATATAAACAGCTGAGTGATTATACTAAGACTGCTCTGATTCATTCACGTCAGACAAACACATGCATTTTTATCCTTCCTTAGTGTCTAAAGGTTGGGGTTGCATTTAAACATGGATGGTGTGCAGCATGATTTCTTCATAGGAACTCCCCAGCTGTAGTGTAGGGACACAGATGTCCACTACTGAGAACCCACTAGCTCTTCTCACTCGGGGAGACACACACACCCAGCTCTATTATCACAGTTTTTGACATTAAGTCATAAAGCACTGAAATCTCTCAAAAGGACACTGTGATTCTCTGTTAAGAAGTATACTAGAAAGGAACCTTTACAGGGCTGAGGTAAAAGTTTTGTAGCCAGGCTACCTTCACACAGAAAAATATTTTCAACAGTTTACATTAAGATTACTAGTTTACTTTGATTCCTCATGATAACTATACAGCTCAGGGAAACGCATATAGGCCACCACTGCATTACTTCTTCTACTAAAGTCTTAATGATCAGCCTGTTTGTCAGCACACAAACAAATCCAGTTTCAACAGCTGACTCTAGGAAGTTACAATCCAATTGAAGAGCATGAAAAAAAGTGCACAGTCAAAGCTGTGAATGACAAATTAGCCCCAGAACACTTTCCCACTTTATCCTCATTATTGAGAATGAAATTGTTTCCTAACTGCGTCTTAATCTATGCTTTATTTGTTAATTTAACAAGAGATCATACACCTTATATGGCAAAGCTCTTCACATCAAAGCTGCACAACTGCATGCCACCTTACATGTGGCTATCTCTCAATCTTTAATGTTCCATGTGCAAAGAGAAATGAATACTCGTTATTTTGCAAACATTCTTTTAAAGATCATTCCATATGTTTGTTTTGCTTTTTTGTTTCGTTTACAAACCTTTTTCTTCTTCCTTAATACATGAGACTAGCATGTCTATTAGGAAAAACTGACCAGGTTAGTCAGAGCACTGTTTAATAAGCAGCTATGGAGGAAAGTTTCCCCAATGACCATTCACTTCAGCTGCTCGTAAAACCAAAGCCTCTCTCAGGCATATTTGGTCCTCAGAGAAAAGTCTGATGGCCCTATCTACTTCTCTGACTACTTAATACACGATGAACAACATCTCACATCATAATGCCTATGTGTGATCGAACATTAATCGCTTTCACACAAAGCTCTTCAGCAGATTTCTTGTTTGTTTCGTGGATGTTTAAATCCAGCTTCTGATATGTAACATATCTGAAGATGTAGATATTAAAAACAGTCAAGCATCTAGAGGACTGGTGAAACCTGGCCATGACAGTTCCCTTTGTAGCTAATGCACATTATCATGAATTTTAATAAGTTTGTTCCACTTTGTGATGTAGATAGCCTGGCTTTTTAGCATGTGGACTCTTGAGAGATAAATACGAAAGTAGGTTATTTTTCCACTCCTGTGAAGGAAACAACATTTTAAAAGGAGATGAACTGTGAAGTACTATTCCAGAACTTTGTATCTACTCTTGGCTTTCATCTGCATAGGCAGTTTAGATAGTGTGAAAATACACAAACCCCATTGTGACAAGTGATAACTAAATATTTAAGCTAAAGTATTGAAATATGAAAAAAGAAGGCAATCTGTATACAAAGGGAAACAAACTTCAGGGTAGTTCAACCTCGGAAGCTGAGAAAAAAATGGAAAAAACCCTAACTCGCAACCCCTCCAAACCACTAATGCAGGACAGTCCATCTTTAAACCTTGAGATATCTGTGGAAAGCAGGACAAGAAGTTCAAAAAGGGATCTGGTTCAAAGCCTAATGAAGCCCAGGGAAGGTGGCTAGTAAGGTTCATAATTGTAGAAGAAGACAATGATCTGCACTATCATTGTTCTTTTGGTAATTCCCAGATCTCTCTCCCCACCTGCAACCTTCCATTTGAACATAGACCCCTCTCTTCAAACCATCTGTCTTTCAAAACAACAACAAATGAATATCTTTTCTCATTTAGCCCTTTTTCCATCTGGTGCTCCCTCTTCACACTTTGCTTTTATTTTTCTTGATTCACCATTACTATGAAAACTCTTGTCTCCGGTTCTTATCCTCTCACAGTTTATTTTAAAATTACCCCATCCTCTCTATCCTTTTTTTTTTTCTCCTTCTAACCCTTTCTATATCCTCAAGGATGGTCTAAGTGTAACAAAATATGGTGGTAATGAGTTCTTTAGCATTCTGACTGTGTCTATCCCATCTGAAAATCTCTTTGTTGACTTTATATGACTTATATTCAGTTTATGTTTTTTAACTGCACTTTGAAATTGGAGATCCCTTGATTTGCCCAACTTACTACTTTGATTTTCTACCTTTGTTTCCTTCTATTGTTCCCTTAACACTTTGGCCAGTCTCAGATGCAAATTCCTCCTTCATCCAGGCCTCAGCTGTCTCCTCTTTTTTTCAAATCATTCACAGAAATATTTTTCTCTGAGGAGACTTTTAAATCTTTAGTTTCTAATAAGTTTTCTTAGAAATGTAAACACAGATAAATTCAAAAATAGTTACAGACTATGGAACAACAAACCACATGGATCATCTCATCATTTAACTATTTTCTATTTCTTGCCTCCTTTCTCCCTTCTGTTTTTACATGTGTCACTAACCAAGGTAATATTTATTCACTTTTCCAAAAGAATGTACTGCTTACCCTGGACATTCATTGTTCCCCACAATCTGTCATCTTACACTTCACATATAAAATGCAGATCAATTCACTGGAAGGGTTCTCTGTCTTCTGTCTGTAGACTATATTGATTTTCATCCATGTTTCTTATTTTGTGAGAAAATGAAAACCAAATAATCCATGACAGATTTTTAGTAGGTAAATCTCAGCTGCCCTTAGATTAGAATAATTTACACCCTAATGTATTTGCTAAGTTTAAAGGACAGACAGGATTAGCATTGACCTGCTTTTAGGGACAGTAGAGCCCTGTAAGTCTGAATGAGCAGAGGGCACAATTAAAGGGAAGGTCATTAGAACAGACATTCCTTGCTCTCCAGTGTGCCTTGACCACTGAAAAACCCTCTGCAGGCAGGGGCAAACCTTTGGGCAGGGACAACAGATGCATCTGAGAGAGACAATGTGTAAGCGGGGAAGAAAAAAGAGACAGCAAAAAAATGAAAAAAAAAAAATCTGCTAGCATATTGCCATGCAAAATGTATCTTTCTATTGATGCAGTTTAATCTAAAAAAATCTACATTCTCCATACTACATGCATGGAAGCATCTTCACATGAATTTTTATGAAGTTTGACACTCATCTACATTCAAGGAATCCCTATTTCTTGTCTACGTTATATCTTCTGTAAGTGCTTTTCTATTCCCTATAAAACTTTCTGAGATGGTACTACGAACCACCTTCTAGGAAGAAATTTATTTCTATTTCCTGGTCTCTGAATAGCATTCTTGCCATAGGTTCACCAAGAAGAGGAAAGAGGTCAAAGTCTTTCAGTCTCTAAGCTGAAAGAATATACTGTTATCACACTTTCCCATACTCTTCTTTCCTCTTATGAAATAAAAATTAACAAATAAAAAGAACTATGGGTCTGCAGTGTGTATATTTAGTTATTGTTTGCCCCATGGAAGTGCAATGAGTCAGGGAGACATTTGGGGTTTGGGGTTCGAAGTTCTGTTTTTAATTTCGTTTTTATTTCTAATATACAAAGAAAAAGGGATGAAAGAAATTACTGAACTGCATATATTACTGTTTAAGAAAATTCCTGTATATGGACACGTAAACATTTATAAAATCAATTGCAAGCTCACTGTCCTGTTGAAAGTATTCCTAACTGCAGATAAAATAGAGGGAGTAATATATACTATTCCCACCAATAAGTCTGCGAGTAAACACTGATTTAATCTTCTTTTCTTAATTTAGCCTCTCCTGTAAATCTGCCTGAAACAACTTAAACAAAGAATGAACACTTAGACAGATTTCACTTCCAATCTCAAGAAACAGCAGATACAGATACTTAAATTTCATGAAATCCAGACTTTTTCTAAACATTCCTTAGTATGGCTCAGCTTATTCTATTGAAATCTCTGCAAGTGGCAAACCTCCTGCCTATTCAATAGGTCAGGTAGTGCTTATGTTTGGAGAGAAAAAAACAAAAAAGCTGCTCTCGTGCAGCCAAATCATTAACCTAGAAAAAAAAGAAACTGGTCTCTGGCCATTCTCTTTATGGGATCCTGTGGCAAGTTCTCAAGCTTGCTTAAATAAACCAGCAGCACGCAACAGCCTTTGATGCAAGAGGAATATATCAGCCACACAAGCTAGTACGGTTTTGCTGACACAGAGAATGTATAGACATGCTTATATATTGAAAAAATACAGCCTGTGAAAGGTAAAAAGTTGCTCCAAAATCACCAGCACTGGAAGCCCAGCCCTTTGGCTCTGCCCCAATAAAACTGTTTGGCAAGCAGAATATCTTTCTATGTAAGAGAATTTCAGAAGAAACTTGGCCAGATGGAGCTGAGAGAAGATTGCAGACAGCCTAGAGGAGAAACCAAGAGGGGGTGGCAGCTCTGCCGAAAGGGAGCCAGGCAGGAAGGTTACGGAAGGGGGAACCTTGAAGACCACGGGAAAATTACTCAGCACTGCGGGGCCAGCGTTAGTATCCTCACACATTCTTGGATACTTGGATCTCAGTGCTTGGATAATTATCTGAGTCTGAAAGCTTTGGATAACCCTACAAACCTTTGCCTGCTAATCTGAACTGTGGCTGCTAACTTTGATGCTTGTCCCCTGTGGCTGGGCTCAGGAGAGCAGTGCTTGGCAGGAGATGAAGCAATGATGGGGAGGGCTAGCTCTGGCCTTTGCATCAACACATCCCACACTCTGGCATCACACAGCCTTCACAGAGTGGGATTGTGAGGAACGGACACTCTGTCCTACTCGTCAGATGGGATTTGGAGAATTAAAAGAAAAATTCACACACAAAAAAAAGTATACATATAAACAGAGCTTAAAAAAAAAAACAAAAAAGAGTAAAAGAGGAAATTTGTTTGGGTTGAGAACTCCCCTCCCCACCCTTCTTCATCTTAGTTTGTTGTTAATAAAAACCAGACCAGTCATGACAAAAATAAGACAGAAAGAGCTCTGTGAAAATATGTACTTGCACAAATGAACAGAGCTTTAGGTGTATGTACATCATGATCCCCACAGGACTGTATGCAATGGGCAGGTAGCATGACTCAACCACTTTGCAAATAAAGCAGCGCCAAAACCTACAGAGTTTAACGATTTCACTAGTGGGAATTATTTAGCAAAATAATACATGAACAATATGTTTTACTTGCCTGGACTGATAGATGGAATCAACTGAGCAAGCTAGACAGCACAGGGCCAGACTGGGATCCTTCTCCCCTGCATGCATGTAGATATATGCCTTATTTTCCCAGGCTGACACTTGGGACGCCATCCAACCCTGGGAGACCATCACCTGGGACACCATCAAAAGAAACGTGTGTCACGTGCAGGACAGCAACCTCACTCGGATTGCAGGGACATTTGGACCTGCTACCACACTCACACATGCATTGAAGGATGCTTGGCATAGATCTGTGCATGACAAATGAAACGGGATAAATCCAGTAAAAAAGAAAATGCATCTCTCTGTTTCATTCCTCTTCACAGCCCTGTGTCTAAGCGCTTGAGTCCACAGACCCCAGTGTGGTTTCGCTTAGCAACCAGCAGGGAAAATAATTTGCCTATCAGTAAGATTAGCTCAATACAGAAAGACACCAGTATCCTGTGTTTGCTCTGTCAGCTGCACAACTCTTTACTGACCCTTGCTAAGGATTTGTGGTAAAGGTAATAACTCACTGCTTGATGCAGTAATTATGCCAGTCACATAAGAAACTATAATATTAAATGGGAAATATAACATCAATATAAGAAGCAGGGGAAAGGATAGTACAGAATGGCATAAAAATTTGGAAGAGCTAAATAAGAAATCAGAAGAATTTTTCCTGTCTCATGAGACAAGAAGCAGTGAGCACAAAACAAAATACAGGAAATTCCTGAACACCAGAAAACACCTTATCCCTGCAAGGGTGGTTGAACAGGGTTCCCATGGACGTTGCGGAGTCTCTATCCTGGGAGAGATCCAAAACCCAGGTGGCCACTTTCCTGAGCAGGCTGTGCAACCCTGCCCTGCTTCACCTAGGGTTGTATCAGGCCCCCACATATGTGCCAGCCAATCCCAGCTATCCTGTGTTTCTGGACTCTCTTCCTATACATTCTCCCCTCCCCACAAGAAGATACCTGAATTTAATGATTCTGCAAGCTGGCTACAAGTAACATACTGAAAATATTCTGAAGATATGAAAGACGCAGCATGCCTCTGTATTTCAAAAAGACACAGTTAAACTTCATTTAAATTAAGGTCTTTTTTTCCAAAAAGCATTTTGTCTCATACCAGAATGCAATAAGCTAAAGCACTCTTGCGTGCCATGTAGCAATCAGAATCATACCATAAAATGGGAGAGTCAATTTAAAGGCCATTTAACGAATGTAATTCTCTTCAAATAAATATGTACGCATGCACATATGTGTCTTCATACAAATAGATGAACATACACACGCACACACACACACACACACACACACATATATATAGCAGGAACCTTCTCTTTTTTTTTTTTTTTTCAATGACTCAATACATGATTAGACACAATAAAATCCCTGCCTTACTGAACTGAGGCATTTGAGGAGACTGGCAGTGATAGCTGTGCAGAGATATATCCCTTACAAAAGCAAGCAATTCTCCTAAGTTTGCTCTCATAAAAGATTTATTTCTATCATAAACCATCACCTGTCTCCTGGTCCTCTGACATTACAATGCTGTCACATTCAGCACAGTGGGGTGGCTGGTGTTTTTTCTTTTTTGCAAATATGAAGATTGACAGGCAGTTGACAGTGCTAAAGAACAAGATACGACCGAATATATAACATTTGTATCAGCTGAATAGCTACCGCAAACAAAGCAATAAAATCTCTTTTTTTTTCACTTGCGAAGAAAAAAAAGCTCAGGTGCAGAATGACCCAAATAAACGCTGAGTGCATGAGAGGAATTTGTCCTAGCTGGGAACAGTTTTCTTACCTTAAAATCATTTCTGATTGTTATGATAAATGAGTACTTTATTCTCTGCTTGCATTTTGATGCTCATTCTTTTTTTTCACAGATATTATATTTCCAAACAAAGAAGCATTTTCATGGTCCACTCTGCACCTAGCTCCAGTTTTGAGCCAAGGCAACACCAGCTCCCATCTCCATTGGCTGCAGGGGAAACTTAGGCACCCAGACAAGCTTGGAGCCACCAGTGCAACGGCCTTTAGAAACACCCTTGGGGTGGCCTCTGCTCCGTAAGGTGCCATGAGACATGGCTAAAAGTGGCCTTTATTTACTGATTGCACCGACTCTCTTGGTGAAGGAGAATATTAATGGCACTGCGCCTGCCCAGCTGCTTACTTCCTCGACCTTCTCCATCCTCACCAAACCTTGCAAGCCCCTTGCAGGAGGCGCCTGCACCCCAGCATGAACAGATGGATTTCCTGCACAGCGGAGGGTCAGAGGTAACGGAGCATGGTCTCCAGCGTGTCACTACACGAATTAAAACACAGTAATGAGTTTGCGGTGTACGCTGTGACTTTACACTAGACCTTGACCTTAATATAGCATTTAACTGAGCACAATCATAGGTCACGAATTAGAAAGGTTTAAGCAATCTTCTGCTCTATCAAGGGAGCCCAGTTTAATCAGATCTGATTTAATATGCTGCTCAGAGTTTAGGGAGCACTAGACTAATATTGCTAAGAAAGAAACTGTCACCATAGTTACATCCATGCTGCAAAAGCACACAAAGGCTTTGAGATGTAATTCTGGCATTTTGCAAAAGCTTACAGTTAAACATTAGGTTTGGGGTTTTTACTTTTTTTTTTCTTTTTTTTTTTTTTTTGAATAAATAGCCTTCCAAAACTCTTGCCATACCAACAGTTTACAATGTAACAATTAAAAAGAACTACCTCATTGCAGTAAGTTAGTTCATCACTCCCCATCAGAATACCCGATGAGAAGCAAGTGCTCACTACCAGCAATGCACAGAAGAGCAATGAGTTACCACTCCATGAACAGGGCAGCATGGGCACTCTGCACACTCTACCCTTGTTCCTTCATCAAACAAAGAAGAGGAGAGGGGTAGAAAAGGAGTATCAGCAGCCAGGATTTTATGGTTGGGACCTCATGACCTGATTTATGGTCAGCCCTACATTTTTTTTTCAAAGAAAGCACAAGCACCTGTAATTATTTAAATAAAATTGCAGGGAGGTAAATGCACAGCATACACATGAGCCATTTCTCTTCCAAGAAGCACCAAGTCCCACCTTCTACCAATACATGATTGCACAGAAGGTATAATAATCCAAAATTTCACGTGTACACGTCAGACAGGGCGTTAGTTGACTCCACAGGGCTTCGGTTCAGGTTAGCAGGCTAATTGGCTTGCTGATTTGTATGCCCTTAAGTGTATCCTAAAACATGAGTGAGGGTTAAACACATAGGACATATAGTATGGATATAATTTGAATATAGATGGCAAATCTAGCTACTTTACGAGGTTTGAATACCACATTCCCTCCAATTCTTTGCTGACCAAATGTCGTATTTCCTTTTTGGTTAAAACTATGGCAGATATACTGCATCAAATTTCAGTACCTGAAGGTGTCAGGTGAAAATAACCTGGTTATCTATTAATGCAAACCTGAGTCCATTTCTAGTAATTCCAAACTCCGAGGAAACACCTTGCTTGCTTTTCTTTTTCTTTTAAATGAGCTCCTGAGCTCAATCATCCAAAGAGAATAAAAATAGGTTTGCAAGGTTGCAACAATTGTGCAAGGTTTGGCAGTGCTTTAAAATAAAACCACAGTACATGTTATCTTAAACTGATGTTGAACATAAAAGATTCAGGCTCAGCCTTGGACCCATAACACTATAAAAGTCATTTGTCAATCTTAAAGCTGTAATGGTTGAAAGTGAACAAAGAAATCTATTTTCTCTAACGATAATAAACTTGATATGTCAACAAATAACATGCCCTAGATGCCCCTGCTTGAGCAGGGGGGTTGGATTAGATGATCTCTAGAGGTCCCTTCCAACCTCAACGATCCTGGGATTCTAGGATTCTGGAATATACAAAGGAGATCATCCAATCATTCAACCTGAGTCAATAAAATTGAAATAAGTCTATAATCGGCAAGTGCTTGTGTAAAATGTTTTGAGGAGGTGCATCTTGTGTGTATTTCCACACATTTTTAAATACTTAAGTTATCTTGATACATAGCAATAAGTAACCATAAGTCTTGGCACTTGTGCACAGGGAATGGAGGAAAAGTCAACATTAATATATAGGTAGCTTCATCTCAGTAAAGTGGCTGCCCAACAGTAAAACTTTATAAAAGAATCATAACCTTTATTTTCTCACAGTCTTCTTAACTCGCAAGAATTCAAAGAAAATTGATACTTGACAGTATATCAACTCAGGAAACCCAGAGGTTTAAGGTAAAGAAAGGAAATATGGTAGGGAACCACGAGTCACTGGCAGGGAATATCACATTTGATTTTCTTTTATCTTATTCATGGCACTTGAGATTACAAGTTGTCAAGCTCTAAATGTTGTAAAATCTCTCAAGCAGCTATTTTCCAGACAATAGTGAGATTCATGATATGGAGAGGAACAATTTAACATTTCTGAAGCACAAATCAGTGAATGATTGGGACAAAATGCAGCATATCCAGCTACCCAGCTGTCCTTTAAAAGTCCTGCATTTGCATATAAAAACAAGTAATGGTACATGCAACAAAATTTTAATATGGAAAACCTACAGGGTATATGAATTTGGAGCTGAATAAGGAGTAAGGAACATGTATTTTGTACATGCAATGATTTGCATCCCTTTGTAAGAGGCTGTAGCCTATTCACAGAACAGTTGTAAAACTATTCACCTTAATCAGATTTCATACAGTTAAAAATGTCAGTTGTGTTTTCCTGTCCCTATTACAAAGATTTAACTGTAACTTAATTTAAGTCCCTCCCTTTTCCCCAGCTTTTAGGAATTCATAAATTGCTCAGTTACATCAACAGAATACACATCTGGATTGGCATATTTTCAAAAATGGAAAGTTTTTGAGGGGAAGGAAATAAGAAAAGTTGAAAACTGCATTTTCTGTCCTTCTCACAGTTATAAATCTGATTTTGAACTGGTACTCAGTGTCTGAATTACTGTTGGTTTTGAAAGCAGTAACAAAGCCAGATATCTCAGTACTCACTGCTTTCTTCCCAAAGTTTCTTTTTCTTCCCAGTTCTTCATTGCTCTTCCCAAAACCTTTTCTAGTAATAGCCTTTATCTTCTAATGGTATCAGTCATTTAGTCAACAGGCATTTAGAAAATTTCAGTGAGAATTTAAGCATTAGTTTTTATTTACTGATTTGTCTGTCAACTGAATCATGGACTATTTGAGATATCTGAAGACTCTTGTTTATAAGCTGAACTATAAAGAAATATCCTCCCTAACCACCCTATCATTTCCTCATTTCATTGCTCATAAATCAGATTTCAAAAAATCAACATTCAC
>JAWLRI010000674.1:121768-134133 GCA_034781795.1 Crypturellus tataupa
GATGCAGCCCTGTGCCATGTGCTCTAGGTGGCCCTGCATGTGCAGGGGGTTGGACTAGATGACCTCTAGAGGTCCCTGCCAACCGTAGGCATTCTATGATTCTGTGATTCTATGATTTTAAGGACTGGCTAATTTTAAGGATTTTAAAGACTGGCTAATTTGAGCCTTCAGAAACATGCCTCATGTCAAGTAAATTTAAACCCCTGTTAGACCCCTCTTTTTTTTCTGAAACATTGCGGAAGGTGAATTGCAATATTCTTGGACACGAAGTAAAAATCTATTTTTTTAGCATATGAAAATTAAATATGAAAAATGGGAACAATTGCTGTAAGATCACCTAGTCACTTCTGAAGTTAATCCATGCCAGGAAAGAACACTTTATCAAGACTGAGAAAGTGGTATTGTTGACTGAGCTGAAACAGCAGACAATGCAAAATCAGAAGTCAGGTCAGATAAGCATCACAGTCAGACTTAGACTGAAATTTATGACTGATGTCTGGGACAAATCAAAACATGATGCTCTAAAAAAAAAAAATAAAAGGAATTCAGAGGTAAAAGCCATGACTTAAGGATGAAAGCAAATATAATTTTGAAGAAGCTTAAAGTCTGTTCACAAAAGAACACTGTTGTTCAGGATATCCTGAGTGCCTGTGGGCTGAAAATCAGCACCAACAGGAAGAGATGGCAAAGTAGCTGTGAAAATCAGTTTTGAAAATCCTTGTCCAAATCTTTTACTCTTTTTGAAGGTGATGGCTTTAAAAAATTCATTTTTTTTTCCCAAGACATTGAAAGAAAAATAGAAGATTTGGGTATTTTATATATGCAGTTTTGCAAAATGGGATCTAGCACAGAATATTGAGTTATCAGATGAATTTCAATTATATACACATATCATAGCAGAGATACTTATAATTTCTATTTTTCAAGACAGCACTGACTTTCTTATTTAATGTTCTCTGAAGCATGTTACAGTCGGTCTCTATTACATCTAACTAGAGCTGACAACTCTAGCACTAAAAATATCCAAATACTTTAGTCACAGGGGTTTTGTGTGTATGGACAATTTTTAAGCAATCAAAAGTTTTACAGAACAGATGTCTGATTTTATGTGGTATATTGAAGATCATAGGTGTTATTCACAACAGAGATACAATTCATAGCTCGCCCACTTTTGCCAATTTTAGATGTAAATTGTTGTGGCCAATTTAGAGTGCCAAGCACCTCTTTTGGCAAAGAAAACCCTTCTCTGTTAAAAGGCAGAGGATGTTCATGCTATTTTATAAAACTTAACAGTAACAAGATAAAAGGGAATAAGGCCATGCAAGAAGAGATGACAGAAAAGCAAAACAAAGACCTAGTGCTGCTTGAATAAAATTCAGGGCAGGATTGGCATTTGAAGATCAGTAATGGAGAAAAATACAATATAAAAAAAAAGTCATTTTAGATGAAAACCATTATAAAAAAAATAAACCTGTTAGTAGAGCATTCTGCCTAGACTACTTCTAGGATGAATCATTTTGTTGCTAATACAATAATAAAAATGATTAAAGCCCTGGGGCTTGTGATCACCCCATGGCATCACCTTGTATTTCACAGACATTCCTTTAAACATTGATCATGTCCTGCAGTTTTAAGCACATAGGCACTGTGATACCATAAGGAAGGAGATTTAGCAGAGTCCACCTCTACTAAGTCCATTTCTTATTATTGTAAGAAAAAATGCAACACTGCAAACAGGAACCTTTTCAAGCATATTTCATGAATTATTTATTGTAATTATAGGAATAAAAAGTGAAAAGAAATCACGATTGCGTTCAAGTCACAAAAGAAAATCAAAATTTGCTGCTAACTACCACATGCCAGCTGATGATTTCAAGCTTGAAAGAGTTTGGGAAAATTACCAACAGCAGCCAGGTTAAGCCCTCTAGCAAAAATCTAATGATAATTCTCATCCTCCTTTCAAACTGCATAAAATCTCAATAGAAAACCAGATAGCTATGATACCACCTTTATCTACTAATAAGGAGCAAGCTTAACTTACAACATTTACTTTGAAATTTGCAAGTATGGAAAATTATCAATAGGAATCTCATACCTTAAACAGAAGTCTACTCCATTATGGATCTCAAAAGCCTTAAAAGTTCAATTAGAGATGAGTAACTCTCTAATGATTATGATATCATGCTTTAAGCTACCTAATGGGTACTAATGAGTGAGAAAGTTCACTGAAGATATATACATATTAGGAAAATCAATGGAAACTCTGGCACCTAAATGAGTTTGAAAGTATTGCTTTTCAGAAATTTGATATTACAGGGACAAATCACATGTTTTAAGTGGTTAGCCTTTATTTTTTTCTTTTCAGTCAACTATCATCTGCCTTATGAATACTCCAAAGAATGGGGACGGTGCTTGGACACAGAAATTAATGAGATGATCCACCATACAAGCTAAAAGCCTGTGATGGCCCCTGCAGGTTCCAGGGCTCCTTACGAAGCCCCAGAAACTTCGTAAGGAAAGAGGCTCAGCCAAGTCCCAAGTGCTGAAGTCCCATTGCTAAATCATATTAGGGAATTCAAACTATTTAACACAGTTTGTGTGTGGAGGCATCCTGCAATGAAAAGTATGTCACCTATATAAGCTAAGGATACTAGAGAACTATGTCTAGTTTCAGTGCTGAAATGTTTTTAATCTTTTCTTCTGAATATCTCCTGCATGTACATGTGTATCTTGCTCTTCCCTCTTAAATTTCTGTACAAGGTATACAGTTGTGTTCGCTATCTTTTGGTTTCCAAAAGTTGTAATTCATCAGAGCAACATCTTTTGAAATCGGTCTTCAAAAATGCTGTGAGAATATTTCTCCCCTACCCAACATAATGATCATCAAACAGCACCCTAAGTACTAGAGAAAGGCAAACAGCTGCTCACTGTCTATCTAGCAGTCTAAAGAAAATGCTGAACCTATTGCTAGTAACAGTAACAAATCCAGCTTTAAATAAGTGGAACATCCCAAACAATTGTGTTAAACCTCTTGTTTATTCTGGAAGACAATAATAGGATTTAAACACAGAGTGCTGCTGAAACTGTAAAATACACTTCAATGCTCGGGGAAGAAAACGTCATTATTGCTCAATGCAAATCAGGGGAGATTATTTAATTAGGATTCCTTCATCCTTTAAGCAAATAAAGGACCGAGAGTCTGTTCCCTTCTGCCTTACCTCTTACTGACTCCAACCTTTCTTTGTTTGTATTATGCTCGTTAAAAGTGTACTTTTAATTCACATCATGCACTTCCCTGACTCCTACCTTATACTTGCTAGCCATTCCTAAGCTTCTCCTCCTAAGCAAAATGGTGTCAATTTCTGACAATATCTTCCAAAAATAGATTCCTTATAAGCATTTAATCTTGGTCCTTCCTCTCTCCCATGCTATATTCTTTACAGACAGTTACCTTTTCTTCCCTGTTATTTCTCTTTCTAATCAAAGCTTTTTAGAGTCTTGTTCTCAAGGCCCTATTTTACACTCCTAAATCATATTATACTTTGGTGTTGCAGATATAGGAGCCCTTAGTTCAAATTCAGGATGTCACTTTTCACACCTTTTGTCCTTCTCTTCATTCAATCTTCATAGATTTTTTAAAAAATATCTTATGATTAGTACAATAATTACTCTGACAGTATAGATACAGTATTTACAATAGTATCAGATACACTTTATTATAGCCAGATCTACTAAAGGATTAATGATTATACTTGCTGGACCTTCAAAGGAATACTATTTCACCACACAAATGTGAGATTCCTGTAAATCTTTTCACTACTGTATCACTGTGATTATCTATTTGCCTCTTATTCTTTTGCTCTCATGCTAAAGTTTTGATCAGCTCTGAGTAGTTCTATTTATACCACTATTTCCCCCTCCTTTCTTCTACAGAAAAGGAAACAATCAAGGAAACAAAAATTTCTTTAGTTCATAAAAAAATGAAAATATTAAAAAAAGACCTTTGGTTTTGTATTTTATATCTGGGATGAACCACATATACAGAATTTGAATTCGGAAGATTATTTGGTTTACCTTCTATAAACAAATAAAATTTTATATTCATATATAGCCCATGCAAGTTTTCCCCAAGTTAAATGGACAATTTCTGTTTTTGTGTAAAACATCCAATATGTTTTTATGCAGAAGACTTCTTTTTCCATAAGCACAGCAGTAACAGCAGGATAAATACCACCCGTGCTGTTCTTCCAGGCCCAAGAAATCATGAATACACTGAACCTTATCCTCTTTAGTAATATGCAATGCTAAATACATTCAGGAACAACCTGAAAGAGAGACTGTGCTCAACATAATTATGCAAATAGGGTTTTTTTTTATTTTTAAGAACAAAAAGGAAAGCAAGAATATGCTAGTACATCAGAACAGAATATTGTGGAAATAATAGAAAAATACCTAACTATTTGTTCAGGCTGCAGCTTTTCCTGCTGTTTTTCCTGATTTTTATTTTCCCCCCTAGTGGAATGGGGTGTGGTGTATGTCTTCAGAAGCATTTCAGGAATAACTGCAATGAAAAATCATAAGTAACAGATTCGGTTCTTTAGTTCTTTTCAATAAATTGTTGCACAATTTCCCTACAACCAATTTTATTGATACAGTATGTCAGAACACAAATTCATGCAGCAAAGATGACACCAAATAGTAGTTCCCTGACATACAAGAAGATATTACAGGCCTATTTTGAAAGTGAGAGTTATTTATGGACGATATAAAAAGAACTACTTAGATTTACACGGGCAAAAATTCTCATTGACATGAAATAGGGCTTCTTGAATGGTGGCCTGGACCGCCGGGATGAGCAGGCAGAAGATACACAAGTGGAAGAGCTCTTCATAAGCCCTGAGTGAGTCAGACTTTAATATTCCTCTGACTGCTGCACACTCCACTTGCAGCCAGATGCTCTGCAAGAAGCAGATGCAGGCAGGGATACCATGCAGGTAGACGCAGGGCAGACTGGAAGGGTTTGGGAAAAAAAAAATCTGCAGAAGCATTATGAGTGGGATATGCAATGCTGAAGTGGATCCTGAGAGTACCTGTAGTCAGAGAGACTGTTGGGCGCTGACATGAGCCCTGCAACTTCAATCGTGGGTCTAAAACAAAAGGGTGAAACTTTGGGTAACTTTGTTAGTGTTTAAACTGAGTTTACACAAAAAGAGACAATAGGACATCTGTTCATGTAGTCAGGAATATCTTGCTGATTATATGTAACAGAAGCAGACACACTTCTCAGGTTTTGATTTTGGCTTCCACTTCTGTTGTTTTGTCCGGATAGACTCCTCTGTATCGTGTCACCCCAAGAGGTCCTGCCAGAGTCCCAGGGATACTTGAAGAGCATTTTGTTTCCAGGTAACACTTTCCCTGCCAGGACAGGCCAATCCATGCCCATTCTTTTCCACATTGCTCTGAATAAGTGAGGAATGCTAATCCCTAGGGACAGTTTCTTCTGTTTGCTCCTATGCCTAGACAGACAAAGGATCATCGGTTCTAGGATTATTTTAAGCACTATCTTTTTTTTTTTTTTAATTTCTTTCTTTCTAAGTTAGGTACACTCTCGCATTTATGCCATAATATTAGATATCAACAGAATAAAAATTAGCACAGTGTATAGAAAAGAAAATATAATGCAACTATCTAGAGCATACTCTAAAATTTTGCTAAAAACACTAGCAGGGAAAAATCCTTCTAAAGCAAGCTTTCAAATGGAGATGAGCCATCTAAAAGAACATCAGAGAGCAGTGATAGCTGCTTGCTCTTTGCTCAGCCACATGAAACTATTGTTTAATTATGGATCAAGTTCAGCCTTTAGTGCCTTGACCAGTGTCAATTATTCTTTCCATTTTCTTCTGTGGGAACATGCTGAGCACAGGTGATGGAGAGATAAAATTTGATATTATTCACCCGCCTATATTCTCTAGAGAACATCAAAAACTACAGAGAGAAGGGAGAGGGGAAAGAAAACCCTTGGAGCACTTTGAATTAAGGAAAAAGACAGAACAGCAAGAACTGGGTCTAAAACAATAAAGTACAACTCTCTCCAGGCAAGAGGGCAAGAGATCTGAGAAATACAGATAATGCCCATTTTTGTTAGGTATCTAAATTTAAAATATATCTTTTTACCCAAAATATAACAGCACTCTTGGAGTTCTAATGCTCTCATTATTAAACCAAAGCAGTTTCTGGTTGAAAACATTCTTTAAAAAAAAAGCTACAGGGAATAAAACTTTGATCACAGTTTGCCCTTGCATCTGTCTTAGCTTATATCCCCTGTGTGGTGTATTTGTCCCTAAGAGAGTTAACAGAAAAGAAACTTATCCCATGGAAGCTATCAGGAGCATTGCAAATCTTGCAAACACAGATACAACAAGAACAATTTGCAGTGTGAGACATCTATCTAAAACGCCCATGTGCCTCACCCAATCACTGACAGTGGTTTTCAACCCTTGCATTTATTTCAGGAGTTGCACTTAAGGAGTTCCAATGGAATACATCAGGACTGGTCCTGTGCACATCTTCTGAAGAAATATAATTCAAGAGATAAATTAATACCACGCACTTATCTCTGAATGACACTAATCACTCTTACCTTACCTTTAAATTAGTTTCCTGTGTATGAGAGCATGGTTCAGCATGTTTTCAGCAGATGTGGAGATTTCCTGTGAGAGAAACTATCCTTAACAATGTCTTATTTCAAATACATTTTTAATTACTATTAGTGCAAGAAAAGAACAAATTGGGAACAGTTGCTGCATCTCATCCCCAATACGTAGTATATTTTATGTAAGTACTTGAACTGAAGCCAGCACAGCAAGAGCAAGAACGTCAACTTGGTCTAAACACGTGACAATAATAAGATGACTGTAACAGCATAAAACCTGAATGTAGGTCACTAGTGCCACGGAGCAGATGTCTCCAGCTGCACGTCTGGAGGGTTTTATGCTCCTCTGTGTGAGGTCAGCCTGGAAAGCAACAGTGAGAAACTAAACCAAAGGCCACACAGACTGGTCAAATACTTATCTCTACCCACATCAGAAAACTGAGTGCATTGTCTTTATGGCATCTCTTGTTTTATTCTTTACCATGCTGTTGCTCTGCTCCATTCTTGCATTTGTTTGAAACTCTTGAGAACTTAAATAAAAACATGATCAAAGGGCCCACTGTCAGTATTTAAGGAAACCAAGCATACTTAACTAAAGTGTGATTACCCCAAAATAACACAGTCTATTGGTGTTGCAAATCACAAGGAAAGGTTTATTGAAGGACCAATTTTTTAATCCAGGATGGCATTCATGCAATATAAAGAAGCTCAGAAATACAATCTAAATTACAGCAGCCTCTACTCTTGCCGCCAGTCTCTGCTATGTACAGAAAACACTGACTGAGAATTACAAGACACCTTCTTCTGACCCCAACCACGCAATATATGTGTTCCTGAGAGGAAATAGCAGGCTTTCCCATGCTACTGAAGAAGCTTCTTCCCTAGCCAACTATGGCCTACATCTGGAGAGGCAGCGTGCAACAGTGGAAGATAGCATAAGAACCTGAGAACCAAACTGACCACTTAAAAGTTTTGTATCCTGCTTCCAAAAATGACAATTGCAGAGCTATACTTCACAGCCAAGTGTTTTTTCATTTATACAACATCATATTTTTGCAAGTCACTCTGACAGAGAAAATGTTCTGTTTCACAGATAAAGAACTGCTAAATTGTATTCTGTTGCAAATAGCAGCAACAATTCAGTGAGAGTTTTCTTGGGTCTCCTATCACTTCCAGAGATTTCACTATATCAGCATAATAAACTCAGAGTTATATCTCCCAGCAAAATTTCCATTGTAATTTCTAAATCATTCCCATAACAACATAATTTGAGGACACCTTTGTCAGATGTGGTTACAGACTACTCTTTTTTTTCCATCTGCCCACCAATAGGCTTGAGTTCACCTGTTAAAGGCATGCAGCTTCAACTGCTGACAGTGACATAGGAAATAATAACTAGTCAGTTATTACTTCCTATGCAAAACTCGGTCAGCTCAGTACAGCTACACTAATAGAACCAGTTTTTACCCAAAGCTACATGTTGTAGCTAGTAAAGGTACTAGAACTATATGAAGAAATCACCTAAGATGTGTATAAGAATGACCTATCTGACATCATACAACTGAACTTTCAGAAAAGCATTCAGCCACGTTTTTCATCCAACACTTCCGACTTGTATGACTATACAAATCCGAAACAAGATATAGCCAACAAATAACAATGCAGTAAAAACAGAAAATGAAAATCAGAAAGTTTGTCATTTATTTCAAAAAGGAAGAATCCACAAGGATCACTATGGAGATCTTTGCATTTTACCTCCTCATGAATGAGCTGGAATAGAAGACACCTACGTAGGTTGGCAAATTAGTCAACAATCACAGAGGCAAGAATGGATTCCATACAAAAAGAATTTAAAATTTCTGGACACTTACCTTGAAAAAGATATGAATAAAAGGATATAGCTGAAGTCAATAAAATGAGAAAAAGGGAATGAGTAAAATTATCAAGCAGTAAGTTTAAAAAGCAACCACATCATAGAAATACATTTCTACCACAATTCTAAACATTCTACTGAACACGCCTAAAGCATTTTCTGCCACAGCAAGGTACTTGCTTGTGAACTCAGTTAAACATCGCTGATAAACATTCTCCAGATTAGTAAGATGGAAAGGAATATTTTTTTTCACCTGCTTAGACATGAGAAAGAAGGAAGCTGCAGTTACCACGGGAAGCATTGTTCTATGGGGCCTCTGCAAATTCTCCCGGTGGAGAGCTGTGATTCCTCAGGAGTAACCCTGGCAAAGCATGCTATGGGACTGGCTGAATCAGCACATCTCCAGAGTACTTGGCTCTGCATCCTCTCCTACGCTGTTAAAGAGCAGGAATACTTATGTGCTTTGGGGGACTGCCTACTTGCTAGACTGAGACGCATTTGGCATTGTTGATTTACCCAAATAACTTTTCCAGCACCAGGTCCCAGAGCTCAGCTTCCTCCAGCTGAATTCAAAAAGGGAATCAAGCCTATTAAGTCTCTCCAACAAGACTGGAAAAAACAGAGCACGAAAGAGAATTAAATACCTAGTAATACTACGGAGAAATATAAACTCAGGTCTGGGAAAACTTGTTCCAGCTCATGGGAACATTTTGTATTAATATCTGGCCTCAATGTCCTCTTTTTGCAGTCCAGCACTGCAAAAGAACTGAATCACTCTTTTTGAACAGTATCTACAGAAAATAACAAAACACAAATGCTTCTCTGTATACGACACACGGGCCATCTGTAAGTCATATCATCTCTTTCCCTTCCTAATGTTGCAAACTCTCCACTAAAACTAAGAGCTCAATCTTTCTCTCCCTCTTGACTTTCCTCAGAGCAAGCCAGCTGCCTCCTGGAGCTATCAGCAGGGTTTATTTTTTCTGGCTTGGATGCAAACCTCTAGTTATTAATATGGGAGTGAGTTCTGCTAGCTGACAATTTAAGATAAAGTAAATTGGAAGTGACATAAAGGAGCATGTGGGTGTTAATGTGCGTCACCAAGGTTCTTTTCTGACATCCCGAAAGGTCTCGTCTGGATGGCCGACACTGGCAACCTTTACCAGTGACCCTATGCTATTAAAGGGTAGGCACTCTCATTGATTTGTAAAAGTGACAGATGCGGCATGTGGTTGTAAATTAGCCATGTGAAGGCAGTCTCCAGAGATTTCCAAGCATGTTTTTTCCCTTCGCAATGATTTGTGTTCTTCTATTTGCCAAGCAGCATGAACTGAAGCATTTAACTCTTTTCACCAGTTATCTTATTGTCATTCAATTTTTTTTCCTTTCTCCCACTTTCCAAAGGCTACAATGATTCATAGGGCTAAATTTCTTTACAGTCATTTCTTAAGATGTTTTTCCTCTCATCTTGTTTTTTCTAAGAATGTTAGCAGTCGGATTAAAGTTTAAATTTTTTTTCCAACCTTTAGCTCAAACATACATATATACAGAGAGGTATGTATTCATTAATTTTGTGTTTATTGGAATGTTTGTTTTTAGAGAAGATTTAAGCACTGGCTTTGTTAACAACTTAACTATAGCCACTGTTCGCAAGCAGCGAAACAGAAGCTGTTTGAGTTTCCTACTATCTTCAGCTCCTACACAGAAACCCAGCTGTGGCAGAATAGCATAATTTGAGAAGGAGCCAAGCCACCTCACACGGTCTAAGGTATAACTCAATTGTCTAATGTAAACAATGATAATAGAAAATAAACCTAGATTTTTTTTTCTAGGCACAGTTGTATGTCTTGCATCATCATTCTAAGAGACGTCTGTAGGAATTACATAAAAGTAAAGAAAGTCACATATCTGTCTCTCCAGTTAGCCTGTTTGTGAATTTTCTTCCATGTAAATTCAATCATGCTACTGTAATGAAGATTTTAAGTGTGCACTTACATCGCATCTTACCTGCTGTAATAAATCACCACTCCATTTAGGTAGAGATTAGGTAGATAATCTTCGTAATAAAGGAACCTTCTAATAATTAAATTCAGGAAATTTAAACACTTATCATCATGCATCTATGTGAAAAAAATGTCACCACTACAAAACTAAAATAAAACAAAAACATGCAGAGACAAATTATTGCCTGTATTAAGTGTCACCAGCTGTAAAAAGCACCATGACAAAATACTCAGGTTAAAAGGCCATGACCCCATAAAACTCTTACTCGAGCTCCTTATCCTAAATCACTTCCAATTATGTATGGTAAGTTCTTCCCATTCCGAAGCAGAACACATTGCTTCTGAAACTACAGACTGGACATTCAGCACAGATGCAAGGGTGAAAGGCTTGGATTTTTAACTGCTAAGCCCACAAATTTCTGCCTTTTCCTCTGTTACCTTTCCCTTTGATATTATTTGCTATAGTTATTTTCTGTGAGCATTCATACTGGTACAGCTTCTGCAGTAGTGATGTGGACACACTGTTCTCTTCATTCTTCAGGATTCTGCAGCTCATAATGTTGCTGTTTTTCTTTCCCTCTTTAGACCAACACATGCATGTACCCGTTTAAGCACAGTGCTGTTGGAGGCTGAGATGTTGGTTGAGGCCTGTTTTTCCAGTTGTCATGGATGGAGGGAAAAAAAAAAGTAAAAAGATCTCTCAAACTCTCCAATTTCCAAACTTCCTTGGTACAACAAGCAAAGGTTGATCCATAATCACTATTAAATGTCAGTGTGCAGTGATCACTTCAATACACTTCCAGGTCCTCTCAACCCTTCTCCACGTGCCTTCATATCTCCTTCAAGAAAGAATAAACAATTGCAGAAATGACAAGAACTTTTAATGTTAAAATTTAGTACCTAGCTACATGACCATAACCTTCACAGTAGAAAGCATCATCTAATCAAACCACCAAACTCAGGTCACAGTGTTAATGATTTCTGTGTTCAGAGCTGTTTTTTAAATTTTGGTTTGGGGTTTTTTTTGTTTGTTTGTTTGTTTGATTGATTGTTTTTTTTTAAGGGTGGGTTGATACTGGAAGAAGTTGGAAAAGGTTTAAGGTTTTCAGTGCAGTGGGATTTTTTTCTCTCTCTTTTTAGCCTCTAAATGTTTTATAATTATTCATTTTAAACCTATATCCTGGTCAATCATTCTCAAGCTACTCATTCCCACCCTTCAGTAAAGTCCAAAATTGACTGTTACTATGGAAACTGCTACAGATGTAACAGCTGCAATTCACAAGAAAGAGAAAGAAGAGGAAAATGGATCAAGAAGTGTCACTTGCATTATGCAAAATTTCATAGCTATGTATGAATCTCATGCTGTGAATAAGATTCTTTGTGAACCCTAAAAGTTAGAAAGGTCACCCGAGCATTAGTGGAAATGATTCTTAAGTCTGTAAATGAATTGCTTTCAAAATTCTTATGCAGAAAGAAAAAAAAAAAGAAAGAAAAAAAGGAACTATTTATAATCTCTCTTTCTAAAGTCTATCTATATATTTTTTCCTTTAAGTGCCTTTGACTGCCTGTAACCCGATTTTGCACTCGTTTCTTTCCCAATGGAAAATAATGCTCAACAGAAAAGTTAATCCTAGATTTATTTATCTCTCAAGCTGCCTTAAGCACAGCAGACATGCCAGCAACGTTTGTGAAAAAGTTGTCAGTTAGGTCTTTTATTTGCATGTTTGAAGGAATTTTCCGCTACCCCCCCCCAAAATTCTCCTGAACGCATCTGTCCATCAAAACAAAAGAAAATCAGGCTGTGAAAACTGAGAGAAGCAGAAAAGAACAGAACTCC
>JAWLRI010000674.1:148243-182957 GCA_034781795.1 Crypturellus tataupa
GAGGAGAGGAGAGGAGAGGAGAGGAGAGGAGAGAGAAAAAGAAGGACAACAATAATCATGGCAGCATTTCACATTCCTGCCTCCTGAGCAGATGGACACAGAGGAAGATGTGTTTTGCAAATGGACATTTTTCAGATGACAAGGAGAAAAATATGAAGCTGCACCGAGCTCAACACAAAGCTGCTCAACAAATAAACAAATACATCGGATTATACATGTGACAAGACAGTAGTGTCAGCCATGGCATAACATTTCTTTTCTCATATTTGATTGTTCATTTCTCAGATTTTTTATTACAGCTAGGAAATAAATATAACATTAATTAAGCACAAGGATTAAAAAAGGTAAAATGAAATACAGTGTCATCTGTGGGACACTCTATATTTCCACTTCCCTCCTGTTGTTCCTGTCTAAAGAACCAAATCAACTGACTGTCAAGTTTTACAACTTTTTCTAGGTTCTCAGATGAGAACAAAAATTTCCTCACTATACAGTCAGCCTGCTATCTCATCCTGACAGTTCATGAAGTGACAAGTAAGCTCTGTGATGGTAGTGAGACAGAGATAGTGCGACCTCCTCAGCAAAGGAGTCTTGTAGCAACAGAGCATGAACTTGCTTAGACTGAAAATAAGTGTCTTGCAATAGCATTTGCATGTTAAGAAAAAAAAGAAAACAGTTTGAAGTATTTCCAAGGACAACTATTTGAACTAAGACTAATAGCAAATTCTTAAAAAAATATGCTTGAAAATCCTTTAGTAGTCTCTCCAAATGGTTACTCAGTAGTGCACACTACTGAGATGGAAGTGATGCAGCAAAGTGCCTGAATGCTAACAATACTGCCAAGAATGCTGCTAAACACATCAATGAGCCTCAGAGCAATGGCAAGGAGTCAGAGGCTCAGATAGTATTTCCATTAATCCCCCCACCAAGGGTCAAAGGATCAGGCTAGGACAGATTCATCCTACAGATGAAAGCAGGGCTGCACAGAGAGTTCACCAGGAGGGCTTTGGTTTCCTTGACTTTGGGAAGATGCTGCATGAGCCAATGATGTAGGATGTATTTTCCATGTTGTGAAAAGGGTTTACAAGATCTTTGTGTGCCATTCACAAGATTTATACAAGACAGGCTTCAGCTGTGACCAACTGGGAAGTGTAACAATATCGGTAAAGTCCCGTTAAGTAAGAAGGAAAAAAATTATTCCTAACGTCATAGAAAGGAAATAAGTTATGAATGGACTCATTGACTCAATTGCTTTAGGTTTCTATGCAATATCCAAGAAGAAGGGAAAAAATCAAGAAAAGACATAAGTATTAATTCCTGTTAAAATTTACAGTTTAACTAAGAGATACTTCCTAGGAACACTTATGTGACTAGATGGCAAGTGTTATATATATGCTAAGGATGCAAGCAAGCCCTTGCTTTAGGGAAGTATAGACCTGCTGACAGTCTGATAACAACTAAGACACACCTGAAAGTCCAACAACCAACAAGATCAGATGAATAAAGCAATTAGTAACTGCAGGACTTCAAAAACTGGGTCCTGAGTAGAGAAGGTAGAAAAAAATCACTAGAAAGAGAGACTGGAGAATAAGAGAGGAACACGTGGGGACAAAGTGAACGGAAGATCAAGGATGACTGACTGGAAGTGAGCACTGCTCCTAAGCCTTGGATAAGGAACAGAACAAAAGAGAGGTAACGCAGCGTCCAGGAGGTGGACCTCAACAGGTTTCCCCCCTCTCTGGTGTGCGCTCCGTGAATACAAAAACAGTGCTGTGGATACACACCAAACAGGTCACATCACTCCCCTGCTTTTCATGAAAGCAAACTGAAAGACGAGACCACTGGGCACAGATACATATTGGAAATGTCACAGCTCTAAGTAATTAGCAAAGACCCAAGACCCTGTGCTTTGTAGATTAATGTGAATAACAAGTATCATTGAGGATGTTAGTCCCTTACTCACTACAGAAACAAGTATAAACAGATCATGCCAAGAAGAAAAGGGTTTCATGCTTTTTTAGCTCAGTCGTCACCACAGAGTTATCTGGGATAAAAATTAAGCAATAAAAGAGATATTACAAACTGTAAAAAAAATATTCTAAGCAGGTAATCCCAGTGTGCATCACCCTCCTGAGGGGGTGACTCCTCACAGAAAGGTCCGTCTGGAATTTTCAAGAAATCACAGAAGACAGAAATGGTACTAGTAAACTGGAAAAGACAAATAAGGGCATATTTATTTAGGAAAATGAATTCATGAAAATTTTAGTGCAGAGATGTAGCTTCATTTCAGAGGGGAAAAAAAATCTTGAAATAGTCAAATATTTTGCCAACATCATCAGAAAAAAATAACATCAAAAAAATAGAAAAAGGGATGAGCAACAGTCAGCAAGGATTTGTCAGGAACAAATTATGTCAAACCAATCTAATTTCTTCCTGTGACAGAATAATGTACCTTATGGATAGAGCAGAAGCAGAGGATGTCATCTTTTTAATTAAGTAGGGCCTTTGACTCAGTCTCAGCTGACATGCTCATAAGCAAGCTAGCAAAACATGTATAGATGAAATTACTTAAGGTAGATGTAAAACTGATTAGAAAGCTGCATTCAGACAGTAGTTATCAACGGTTCACTGTCTTAAAGAAGGGACTTATCAAATCTGAAGGCATGTATGCTGCTCCTGTAATATCAACATTTTTATTAACCAGCAAGCTGGGAGGGGCAATAAGTATTCCTCAGGGCAGAATTAGAATTCAAAATGCTCCTTACAAATTGGATAAGAGGAAAAAAAGAGAGAGAGAGAGAGAGACACACACAGTCAAGTAAGGAGACTTTAACAGGGTTAAGCAGGAACAATCAGCTGTATAAAGAGAATGAAGATCCTTTGGGTAGCAGTTCTATGGAGAGGAGTCTGAAGGTTACAGTGATTCAAAAAGTGAACATCAGTCAATTAAGTAAAAAAAAGTATAAAATTTGCAGATACATGACAGGAGTAAAATATTATAAGTACAGAATTAATCTCTCATCTTCTCCCGATAGAGTATGCAGAGTGTATCGTGATAAGTTTTAGGCAAGACAGAATCACAGAATAATTTAGGCTCAGAAAGGCCTCTGAAGATCACCTAGCCAAACGGGCTGCTCAAAGCAACACTAGCTGCAAAGTTGCATTAGCTTGCTTGAGGTCCTGGTTTTGAAAATCTCCAAGGACAGGGACTTCACAGCCTCTCAAAGACCATTGCAGTTCTTGAGCACTCTTGTTGCTCTTATCCACTTAAAATTTCCCATGTTTAAATCTATGATTACTTCATGGTAATGTCCTGTCCTTCACTGTACATCTCTCATCTCTCAGAAGAACCTGGCTATTCTTATTTATAAACTTTTGGCCAGCTGAAGACAGGAACAAACTCAGCTCTCTCAACCACTTCTTACGAAAACAAAGAAAAACAATGACAAAAAATAAATAAATAAAACAAACAGAAACACATCCTCAAGTGAAAAATGTGGATGTCCAGAGGAGAGGAAACTAGAATAATCAGATGTCTAGAAAACCCGTGAGGAAAGGTTAAAAGGTCTGGGATCACTTAGCTCAAAGAAGATATAACTGATAGGGAACACAGTAATAATGTTCAGATACATGGAAAACAGGTGCAGAAAGGAAGAAAATAACTTGTTCTCCACATCAGTGGCAGTTAGAACAAGAGGCAATGGACTTAAATTGCATAAGGGAGCATTAGATTAGATTAGGAAAAGCTTCCTAAGGGTAAGGAAGATGAAGTACTAGAATGGATTGCCTGGGGAGGTTGTCAAATATTCATCACTGGAGAATTTTAGAAACAGATTGGTATAATCTGACTTGGGGCACAGAACAGACTAGAATGCAGTTCCTATTTTCTGTGCTTTTATGTACATAGCTGATGACAGAACAGTTTTGCAGCCCTGAAATATGGTCCCTGAACAAGAATATAGGATCCTCAACCTGATAAAAACTATTAATCAAAGCAATTGTATGCCAGCTTCAAGGCAGGGACTAGAAATAATTTGAGAAGAAATAAAACATCAAGGTTTACTTTATATCTTTATCAAAAATACATTACATTTATGATAAAGGTCTTCCTTCTATCATTCTGTCAGAGCAGGCAGACACTATAGGAGGAGCTCCATCTGCTTCCTTAATGCAATGACGCTATTAAGATGAAACGACTGACTATTGTGTGTTTATGTACATGTATACGTATATACAGACAGACAGACAGAAATTCTTTGAGAACTGAAAGCCTCACAGAGAAGATGTTCTATTCTGTAATACACATCTGTAACTGGAATACTACTGACGCTGTACAGGGAACAAGCATAATCCAAGATACCAGGGAACACGTGAGAAACTAAGATTTATGTTTGGAATGTAGATCAAGCTGGGAAATTACTTCAAAATGCAAAGCAACCTCAAACAGGCTTCAGTCAAACCTAAGACCTTTCCTGTGCATACTCTCTCATTTTTACAGAGTGTGGTTTGTACTGTTGGCAAGTGATTAACTTTTATAAGCTGCTGCACTAAGCATCCCAGACAGAACAACAAAATTTTGGAAAACCAGCCAGTAGAGATTATGTAAAAAAGAGCAAAAATTCAGCTATGCTATATTGTCCCAATTGAATGGGATCATGGCAGACGAAGAAAAAAAATAATTAAAAAGCAGGAAAAGCAGCTAAACTTGCTAGAGTTCTGCCAAAACTTTAACAAGCTGGTACCTCACTCATTCATGTAAGCAAATATGTTGTGTCTCCCACCAGGTCTACCTATCATGGACACTGCAGCTGATAGAGATGGAAGGAGTAACACCAGACAAACACACACACAGAGACAGACAGACAAAGATACATAACTAGAGCTATGGTCCAGATACCTTAACAACTTAACCAACTATTTCCTTCTGAGCATTTCTGCATATTCAGAAGGCAATGTCTCGGGTTGATCAGATAGACACTGGCTAGATGCGTGTGTTTCAGCAATACACAAATATTCATCCCATACAAACACACAAGAGCAAGTGATCATATCCTGGACAATTAACTGCTCTATTTTCAGAAAATTATACAAAACCCCAGGGAAGAAAAAAAGACAATAACCCTCAAAGTCAGCAAATCAGCCTCCTAAAAAACCACCATTTCAGCAGAACTGGAGGTGAGGCAATCCTCGGCCATTAATGAATCCTGCTTACCCCATTTGCAGCACCCATCGAGAGCACTTTGCTTCATGCACCAGGGTACATTAGATTAGTCTCTCGGAATCCCAAGGAAAATATCTTCTTTCTCAGAAGTTTACATTACAGCAGTGTACTAAGGAAAATATGTGTATATACCAAAATATACATATTTTGATTATATTTATAAACATGTATTGCCCAAAATCAAACTTTCATTTAACAGACACACACAGAAGTCTTCACCTGGGCTGCAAAGACACAGGGGCCCAGTACACACCAGTCTTCCTGGAGAAGAGTAGCGTCACAGTCTTCATAGCAAAGACATGTCCCAGCAAAGCACGGTTTAAGGACAAAATTTTCAAAGCTACCATATAGAAATAACTAGCCATTCAAGTTGGTGTCATCACAGAACAACTGCAGGCAAGAAACACTTAACATTGAGGTCATAACTGTCTTCTCCCTTGTGTTAGAAAGCTTCAGCTGAAGCCTCAATGAAAAACAAGAAAGTATGTTCTTTCTTTCACCAGTGATCCCTTGAGACAGTGTATTGTAAAGTGCTTTTTTTTTTCCTCTTTTCCATCTTGGATAGTATGAGGCCAAAAAGAGCATAACACTACTTCTGTCACAGTAGAGGGGATTTACTGATTATTCATTTTAGACGGATACTTCTTAGTCATTCATTCTAAACTGAAAATCTGAGAAGTATGCAGTATAACACATACGAGAGTGTATTTAGATTAAAGCAAGACAGTGGCACACGGTGCCTATTTAAAGTACTTTTAAAAAATAAATAAACCACCTAATTTGGTGCATCTCAGGTTCACTGTTCAAATCGTTCTAATGTAATTAGTGTGTCAGCCACTGGTTTATTGAATTGTATTTTTAAATGATTTTGTATTTTTTTAAGGTTCTGGAAAAAGCACCAAAAAGTTTATTTTTTTTACTGCCAGTATGTTATCATCATTTTGGTCACATGATTCTAAAATGTGTCCTTGAGGTATGGAAAAGTCTTTAAGAAAGACAAGATGTCATCACCACCGCCCCCACTGCCTATCGCTTTTTATATCTGTTGGACACGGTCATTTTGGTCCACTTATACCTACAGTTCTTACACTCTTACAACTTCGTAGTTGTTGCTTGAATTTCTAAAGACTTCAAATTAAAAAACATCAAGCAACAATGATTTTTACAGCCCCTTGTCCTTTAATCCAAACTTACTTGTTGGGGAAAATGTGTAAAAAAGGAGAGATCCAAGTAAAACACAGTGAGATTTTTCAAAAAACTTAAATGAGTTAAACCATGGAAAACCCAAACAGGATAAATTAATGGCATGCCCTTTCTGAGTGACTAATGCAAGGGGAATAGTTACATAGCACACACAGATAGAAGCAGAACGGGCAGAGGTGGTAGAAGGCAGTAGTGGTTAAAATGACCACATTCACCACAAGTCTTGATTAGAGGTCAACCAGGCAGCACAGCATTAAGGAGACATCAATCAAAAGGTGCCTAAAGGTGTTTTCTCCCAGTCTCTCTCATGCTAGATGGACTGATAGGAGAACACCTGGCGCTTCATAATCTCAGTGGAGTCACATCCCACCTCATTAACGGTGTATCTGTTCCCTTTCTTCTCCTCAGAAAAACAGGAACATGAAAGCAAGGTATTCGTTTGCAGGCAGAGAAAGAAAAAAAAAAGAAAAAAAAAAAAGCATGTGGAAAGATTCTTTTAAATGAAATTTTAATTAAATTGTCTGTGTGATAAGTATAATGGAAAAGATATGGTCCTCTGGAAAGAAATTTGTGTTTACCGTGAATTAAATTGGTCACTTCCAGGTTAAGCATCTGAAAAATTTATCATTAAAAATAAATGTCATGGTAATCTATATTAATAAAGCAACTGAACTGATGGTAAACCCGATACTTCTTTGGACACATATGTGCCAAGATTACAATTGCCTCTATCGTAAAGGTGTACTAAATGTCATGCATCTTACACACAGTTTGCAAAGATAGATGTTCTCTTTAAGCAGGCATGTAACAACATCCTGTTGAGAGCAGATTTTTACACAATAATCAGAAGAGATTTAGAGCCAATAGCTTTTGCTGCTGTTACAGCGATGAGTCTCAATAGTAGCAAACTGAAAGATCTGAACCCTCTGAAAAGTAAAGAGGTCCTTGGAGACGTATAATTTTTTTTTCTGCTGTGGAACATCAGCTAACAGTAGTGAAAAAATGTGTACTAGAATTTAATAAAAGTAATCTCTGTAAAAATTTGGAAGAATGTCTCAAGAATTGGTCTAAGTTTTCAATAAGGAAAGTGACTCCTAAAGGATAAAATGCATTTAAGCTCCAATTTGCATAAATTAAACAATTCAAGGTTATTAAGGTGCAATATTTTCCTGTTCATAAACTACTATTAATGCATTAAATCACAGCCTTCTAAGACTGAGCATGTGTTTTCAAGGATACTTATTGCTTCAATCTTAATGAAAACCAGGCAGGTTTTTCCAGATGCCTTTTTTCTCTTTGTTTTGAGTTGCCTTGCACTACCAGAGCATAAGAAAGTCAGCTCAAGCCAGCCAAAAATAGGAAGAATCAAAAAGAAAAAAAAAAAAAAAAAAAAGGAAAGAAATTTGATCTTTACCTTCAAAACCAAAACCCAAACAAAATAAGGTTTCCGCAGCTTCCCAGCAGAAGGGCCCTCACTGTAGGACCCCATTTGCTTTTTGGCAGGAGCGTGGCCTCATCCATTTCCGACAGTGAGTAAAATAATAAGCTTATTGTTATGGAAATGAGCTCATTGTGCATAATATGCTCCAGCTCCTGTTTGATTTATAGAATACATCTCAAAGTTCAAAGAAGGACTTATTTATAATATGGAAAAATAGGGAACAAATCACAAACTACTGGATCACATTTTTGATCTACTGACTTGTTATAGAACCTGAGTTAGAAAGCATGCCCTTAAGTGATTAAAAACAAACAGATTTTTTAAAAATTTCAGTATTATCATGATTGATTCAGGAATCTTATGAAATGGTTTAGCATTCAGTAATTCCTGCTTTACATCATGATTTTAAAATAATGTGAGGCAATTCCATGCAATTTTTCTTTTAGTGCACAAGACACCATATACAACAGCCTGTCCAAACAGACTGTGGCTGAGTGTGGAGAAGTCTTTTGGACTGAATCATTTTGACTAGCTTCACATGAGATGGAAGAGTGATTTACGTTGTAAAGACAGTCATATCTTATGTCAGCATAAGTATTAGACCCTCCCCCACGTTGACAGATTACTGGAAATAAGATTGAAATAAAAGTTTTGGTCAATATTTCTAGATTGGTATCATGTCTGATCAGAAAACTGTGATAAGACATTCTGACATGTCTGTCTTATGTGATTATACACTAACTTTTCAACCATCCCTTACGATTCAGCAATGATTTACCTTTTTTTTTTTTTATAATCTAATGGTATTTTGGCTCTGCTCTGTTGGCCTTTTTCCCAGTAGTCCAGCAAATTTATCGGTAATATTATTAAAGATACAGTCAATGAGTTGGACGAATTCATCTTCAGAGGGCCAGCAACAGGCCTATTAGTCATCTAAAAGGGATTCTAGCTTGAAGATCTCATGAACTTTGAACTTTGAAATTTTGAACTTTGTTCAAAATACTCTTTCTGTCCCCTTGTCCGGGAGATGGATCCACACATAAAACTTTATCATACGATGAGACCAAACCAAACCTCAGCCCTTGGTGAAAAGAGAAAAAATATAGCTGAGTTTAGCAGCAAAGGTCTTTTTCATTTGCAAATACACATATAACCAGCATAGAATATCCATTTAAAGCAACTTGAATTAAAACTACTGAATTTTCAAGGTTCTGCCTGAAGACATTGCACCAAATTCAGTGTCCACTGTAATTCAATGAATATCAGCTACAATCCACAGAATTAGTTTTGTTTTTTGTTTGAACAGTGAGAAGGTTTAATACATGAATACACACACAGACACACACACACATTTTTATTTCCTTAATCCTTTTTTTTTTTTTTAATAGAAGTCTTGGTCTTGCTGAACAGCCAAGCCTGCAATAGCATGGCACATCAACAAAATATAAAATACTTTGGCCCTGTTCCACCACCTCTGCAGATGGGGTTGCGGCAGCTGCGGAGGCAGGGCTGGCAGCTTGTTTAATCCTTCTGAAACACTAGGGATGGCATCCTGACAGTGGCTTCTCTTTGGTTGTCTTTTTTGTTTGCTTTTCTACCCCATAGATGATAAATGGGAAAAAGGGAGAGAAGGTAAGAGAAGAGAAAGCCTCAGCACTGCACTACCAGGGTCCTTAAAACACCCACCTAGGAAAGGACAAGATTTCAGAGTCTGACAAGGGTTTAGGGAATAAAAGGTAATTTGATTACAGGTGCTCAAGTAGCGTTCATTTTATTCTGATTATCTGATGTCCCCGGAGATGGCACGCTAACCTTCCCAAAGAGCAGATAAATGGCTCTATTAAAAGCAGCATAGTTTCTTCACGGCTCTGTAGCATCTGACTATTTTATGAACCAGGGAAACTGTAAATAGGAAACCAGAGAGAAGAAGCATCTTCCTCAAGCCTCATACTGATTACTATATTTGTTTTTGGCGATTTGTAATCTGAAAATCCATCTACACTTATACAAAATATTATGGAGTTGCAGCAATATTTTTTCTTTGTATTTGCTTTAAAGGCCAGACATATCAGAAAGCACAATAAGAGGTTTCTTTTGTTTTTTGAGATCAGAAAGAATGGAAAACTTGAATCTACATTTAATTGTTTATGTTATTCCTTTTGCTCTCTAAAAACAAAAAGTTTTTAAAGGACATTTCCCTATAGTGACTCATGATAAATGTCATAATTTAGATTTTTTCTAATGAAATTAATTTAAATCTCTGAGTTCAAACATTTTGAAAGGAACATAGCAAAAAAGCACGTTCTGTTTTATAACAAAATGTAGTATATTAACAGCATGCACTTTTTGTACCATTTTACGATGCAAGATGTTTAAAATAGGCAATATATCTCTTTGCTAGATTTGCGCTTAGGGATTGTATTGAACTTGGATAACAAGGCATAATACTCTGGTCAATATAGGGGCTTTGGACATGTGTGTGCAGCTTCCGTGGAAATTAATGAAAACAAAACACAGACATCTTAAGTTAAAACTGGGTTTCAAAGGCCAGCTGTAAAACTCAAAGTCAACGGAAGTCACGACTTAAAAGAGCTTTGGATCAATGCCAAGAGTAGGCTTCATAAGCCTTTCAACCAAGCAAAGTTCAGAGGACAAAATCAGCATTTCTGTGCTATTTCTGGTAATAAATGCTTGCAGAGGTAAACCAAGAAGGTATCATTACCAAGCTGGCAGCAGCTTTGCAAAGAATTTCCTTCCCTTTAAGAAAAATACATGCTGGGCTTTGCAGAAAATATCACTTCCCTGCTTTCAAATACCAGTGAACGTACAAAACGCTATCTGTCACGGGAGAAACACGAGCCAAGAAAACGGAGGGACGGGAGGTCTGCTGGGGCCGTGACTTCCCAGCAAAAAAGTCTCTGCGCTGCCCCAGCGCTGGAGGCCCCCAGGGCTGGGAGAGGGATCCAAGCCCAAGCTCTGCGAGGGATTGTCCCCTCTCTCACGCAACATACGCACATATAAGTGCTGGTGCTATATGGGCTGGAGCAGCTGCGCATTCGTCTTTTCTTTCTTTTCTTTTTTTTTTTTTCTCTAAATACTCTCCTATCTGCTGCCAGGGACTGTAAATTTAATGAGAGCACCTGCTGCCCTCTCGCCTAGTTAATTCACAGTGATCTGCCTGAACTAAAGGAAATTTCAAAAAAGCCTCTGTTCTTTAGTAATAAATTACCAGTCTATATCATGGCCTAAAGGGCCTTTGATTCATGTAATATTACACTTACACTAAGCACTGCTGGCAGCGGGGACATTTAGTTTCTCTAAGTAGACCAGGGGAAAGGGGGAAGGGAGGCAGGAGGGGAAGGACAGGAAAGGGAGGGAAGTGGCTGGTGGCATTAAATAAAGCAAGAAGATCAATCACTGGGGTATTGATAGCTAAGGGAGATCCTTGACCTCACATTTTGAGGCAGCTTTTCAGCCAGGGTAAAAGGCCCTGAAACTGAAAATCCACGGTCTAAATCGGCAAGCTACACCATGGGACATTTCAACATCTCCTCCTAAACGAAAAACACAAAACTTCCTTCCTTCCAAATTTTGGATTCAGCTTGCTCCTCAGTTGGAGAAAGGGTGTTGTTCTAGTTCGGCCCTGACACCGTAAGCCAAAGTGGTACTGCTTGTAGCAATTAGCTTTTTTATGGATCCCCTTAAAGCAGGACCAATAAGTCAGGCAACTTCCGAGAAAGTCATTCTGGAATAAAGAATTTATTGGGGATGGGGGGATGGGGAAAGAAAGGAAAGGGGCTGAAGAGAATATATAAAATGGAGAGCATTGCAAGGGGCACAGACCAATTAGGTTCCCCTGGAAAGGCATGTAGTGCAAAAGAAAAGTTACCACCATCTTAAAAAGATACATTTCAGAACATAAGCAACATACAAAAGAGATTTTCATGGAAATATGGGAGCAGAGTGCCTTAGAAAGAGAATGTGTATCAGAGTTTTTGACTCCCTAAAACCTTGGATTGAGAGACTAGAAGATACAGATTTTTATAACTAGTGTTAATCTTATGCCAGAGGTATAAAGGCTTTTTGAAAAAAAAATAAAAAGCATGTTACATACTTAATAGGTAAAATACAACTCCTACTTTTAATTCGCACCAAGCAGTATCTCCATACTTGGTGTCTAAATACATGCGCACATGTTCTAGTTTCAAACATATGGAGGAGGATTTCCAGAACTGACTGGAGCCCAACTGAATGATCACAGACAAACACCGAGTAGGGAATTGTGCCAGATACAGAAACAGGGTAGAAAGAGAGGCAAATTAAAATAGAAACCTTTAAAGGAAAACAGTAGGAATATCATTCAATGGCTTGCTTTTAATTGCCTCAGGCTCAGATTTTATGCTCTACAAATATCCATCATAAAAAATAAATCCAAGGAAGCATTTTATCCTCCGAGAAAACTGTTAGTCCTAAATTAATCATACAGTTAGATGATGTTACTCTATAGGTACTTAGAAAGAGATCTAAACATAAACTTCATGTTTGTTTCCAGTGTCTGTTTTCAAACTTCCTTCTATAATTAGTTTAATAAGATTTAATAAGTTTGTTGCTTTCAGCATGATGAGAAAAAAGGATTAGCATGAAAATCGCAATTATATCACAAGAAGAACAACACTGCAACTTTTTTTTCTGCTGTTCATAGGTACTTACATTATTATAATGCAGGAATAAAACATTACCAGTTTCACACAGTAACATGGTGCATAACACGGAACATTGCCTACACACTCAGTATGCAGAGATGTAAATGTTCATAACAGTCACAGAATTAGAGACAATCTGGGTTTTGGTCTCATATTTTAGAGCACTCAAAACTCTCATTTTCTTAAGATAAAACTGCATGAACTGTATATGCAGAAAAAAATGCAGCTAAATATTGCAAGTCTTTCAAGTTATTTTAAAACATGCTCTGCATCAAACCTAAATTTAGATGGCAAACAGATTTTTGGGGAAAGATCTGAGATTTTTTGTTTTCATGTGGCTGCTGGAGGATTAGCCTTCTTTCATGCCAGAACAGCAAGGCCACAGTGCACGCAGCAGGGTAAGAGATTTCAAGCAGACCTCCTGCCATCACTGCCATATGAGTGCCAGGGAATTACAGGAGTGGGGGTACATTAGAGAGCACAGCAATTGCAACCCAGCTCCTGAGATATTATCGCACATAGTATTATAAGCAGATGAGAGTCTAGATGTTAAAAACCTTCCCTTTCCTTTGAGCAAAAAAACAGAAGATCCTCACTTACTTGTCCCAGGTTCCAGCTATTGCCCCTGGGCCCCCTTTGTCTTGACCAAGTGGACTGTCACATACACAACTCGGCTGCAATCACGGAAAATACCACCTGCATCACCTCATTCTTTTCTCTTGGACCACACTGTACTACTTGCAGAGAATATGCTTACAGATTTTAATGGGTCTGTTTCTGACGTGAAACAAACGTGAAAGTATCAACACTGATTTCATAGAGCACGAGCTCAATATGTAATTATGAATACAAAGAATGAACTTGCATGTATTTACATACACACTCATTCATCTACCTCCTTTTCTATCACTGTATACAGTGACCAAACATATCCTGGCACACTGTGATGAGGTAGATCAGATCTTGCTATAGATGTAGCTGCTTGCCACGCACAGCATACGGCACAGCTTGATAACTCTGCTCTGCTCTCTATATTGACGTCCCAAATCACATCAAATTCCCCATCTTGTTCTTAATCCACATCCTGTATTGATGACAATAGCATAGTATGGGTAGAACGAATGAATAGTATGAAATAGCATATTTAAATAATATATGATGGATGCAGTGTATAAATATCTTCATTCCATGATTTGGTGTAGCAGTGCTTACTATATGATTTAAGCTTTCCTGTGCAGAAGGTAGTTTTATTGAGGTCATCTCAATAATTTCTCCCCTTTTGTCCAAACTGGAAAGTGGTTTCCTGCAAAATATACCCTCTCTGCATTTTGTTCTCTGTCTGGAAGGTAGTTTGCATGCGATGCAGTAACAAATCCCATCCTGAGCAAATGTCCTCCTGGGATGCTCCATCAATGTGTATGAGGATACAAAACAGGAGCGAACTCATAGAAATTCAAATCTCTCTGTACTAACACTGTTGTTCCCCTGTTGTATTTATCATACAGCACAGGTTTAACATGGCAGTATTTTCCAAAGCACCACACTTCTGGCATTTTTCTCCTAAAAAATTGCATTGAAACAGCTGCTACAGTCACCAGGCCTGCTTTCTGTTCACAGATGGTCCCTTCTCTGGTTCCTAGGTGCCCAGTTTTTATGCATATGCTCTTTCTTCTTGAAGGAATAAAGTCCCCAAAGACTAGGTAACCTGTGATTTTTTTCACACAGTAATTCCACCCAGGTGACAGACTGCAGTATCTGCAGTCTGACTCCCGCATGGTTCACAGTCATACAATGCATACAGAATTGGACTGAAACCTTGGCAGAGTCTCAAGAGAGTCTAATCTCATTGACTCTATTGGAGGAACTTTATATGTTTAATTCATTCAGATCACCAAACCCAGTAAAGTTTTACCTTGACTTCTGAATGAAGTCTGATTTCTGTGCCTGGGGTTTCTATGACATTATTCCTGCTCTCCTAAAATGTTTCACTACCAACTCGACTAATATTCAGTATTTGCCTATATTATTAAAAACTAGTGCTAATCGCAATACCCTTGTGCAACCACCATCATTCACTCAACTAGAATGTAAGAAAGCATTAATTAAGTAATCAAATTAGAAACCAGAAACCAAGAATTGGTCACAGTATTTGAAGAGTAAGCCAATCAACAGAAACTTAATGCAGAGAGACTAAAGACTAGTAAAACAAATGTTACACAAAGGTAAAACTCTGGATGGGAAGACAGACTGCGACAGCATCAGCATGTGCTTACTACATGCAGAAACATCCAAAGTGTAGCCTTATGGCAATTACTGCAAAAGTTACTTCTCTTTCAGAGGGAAATAAAAAGATCTGCTACTTCTTCACAATACTTCTCAAGCAAGGGGTATGTTAGATAGAAACCTTAGGCACAGCTGCTCCAAGAACTACATGTTTATCCATCTCTAAATGAATGAATGTAACGCCTCATCAGTTCACTCCATTAAACCAAAATATCTGGCAACAAGGTAAATAACATGACAGAATTCAATCTCGAACTTTTCAGCATGGAAACTCAGTCCTTAAAGGTTAACAGTGGCTGAACACTTTTACCATGCTTGTTTCCCAAGTGAAACTCCAAATCACAGATACGCACACCCAAGTTACAGACTTCTCTTAGGATGCATGCTGTGTTTGCATCACAAAGACTGCTGTAGACAGCATCCATGCTCGGTAGCACAGGTCAGGCACTGCCCTTAGTTTCCAGAGCTGTAGCTCCTGGTCTGGCCCCTGTGGTCAAAATAGCACTGGTCCAGGACTGTGCCCTGTCCTGGATCGTGGCTGGCATCTCTCCAAAGAGCATGTTCAAATTACAAAAAATGACACTGCAAGTTCTCATATAAACCAAAGTTCTTGGACAAATTGTTGGAGCTCCTAAAAATTGTTGGTGCCTGCTTCGCTCTGGAAGGAGCAGGCAACCTTCAAGCACGCTGGAGACATTAAGGCCTGGAGCACTGCTCTGCAGGCCAAAGCAAAAGGGATTGGCACATTTAGCTGCAGAGAAAATGTATAGGAGGATCAGAAACCCTCATTGATTCTTCTCATCCACAGCTAAAGCCTTTATGCCATGCCCTTCAATCTTTTCCTAATCTTCTCTGCCAGAAGCACTATTTACATGTACTACATCTTATTTAATTGGAGTGCCGTATTATTTCTTTTCTCCCTTTCAATGCTCTAAGTAGTTTCTACAAACCAGAGTTTTGGTCTACGTCAAAAGCCACCTATTTAACTGATAATAAATAGTCAACCAGTGAGTGTCCAAGAGGGCTCTGTTGTCAATTTTTTATCCTCTGCGTTGATCACCAAGTAATTTGGAACAGATTCGGCCAACTATATAACCTCATCAAACAGAATTCCTTGGGAAAAGAAGAAAAAGTATGATAGATGGCTTCTTGCCCCAGCAATCAAAGAGCTTTGACTTTTTATAGTTGCCAAACAGTGGCCTCCTAGAAGGTGGCTACTTGTCTAATGTCTTTTGATTAATAGTTTGGGGTAAAATAAAGACACTTCTGTGGGGCTTAGCTTATAAGGAGTATTGAGCATTGCATCTTTAAAAATAAAGTCTCTTTTTGCTAAAACTGATTCCTCAAAAGCTTTCACTTTTTGACAAATGTGTCCAGTCCTGCTAAGAAGGCTTGACACCAAACAAAAACTGTGACATTTTTTCTCCCTTCTTGCAGTGTATGGAAATAAAACCAGACTCTATCTAAACCTGGGTTGCAATTACAGCTTCAACATGTTTCCAGCAGCATTCCCAAAATGTACCTCTGTGATAGAAAACTCCTGCACCGTGGATTAGGAGGGAGACTCTGGAACACAAGAGCTGTCTGCACAGAGTCAGGGGTATCACGTAAAACAACGGGAATCCAGAGCATGTTTTCATAGTGCTATACGAAAACATTTAGCTCGGGTAATGAACAACAATAGAGGCGGCAATCAAAGAAAATCACAACTGTCAACAATGAGAAATAATGTCTCTTAGCAACCAAGTTTCAATTACTCTTTGTTTGCTAACAAGCACCAAGATATTTAATGCTGGTAGCTTTATTCCAGCAAGTAATGCACTATCAAAGACCATGATAAAGAGCTCCTATTTTAACCGGCTCTCGCTCCCAATCAGACATCTTGCAATTAATTTTATTAGTGTTTTAGAACTAATTTACTTTGAATAAGCCATAACTATGATTTGTTATTGTCATGCAGTAAATGGAATTGTAATGTGTAATAATTATTTGTTTAAATAATAGAACCATTGGCATACGGACGATAATCCAAGCAAGAAAAAAAATTATTATCATTAATAATAAGATTAAACAAAATTGTATCCAAGTAGAGATCCCTGGAGAACCCTTCAGCTATTTTAGGTGAAGTAGAAATAATATTACTAATTAAGACAGAACACTGGCTGTCATAAAGATAGCGGCAGACACTGCTTACTAGTGAAACAAGGAGGGTTCTTGATTGATAAATAAGACCCTGCCTTGAGCCCCCTGTGCCTGTGGCTGTTTGCAAGGGAATGCTAATAGTTACCGTAATTACATGGCTTGCTTTCTCACACCCACTGTGCTTACTGCAGGTTTGAACTAATTTCTTTCAAATTCATTGTTTCTTTCTCCCAAAAGGAGTTTTAACTGGCCTTAGAAGCAGGTGGTACTTCTAAGAGCAGAAAGGTAGGAATTAGGCAGAAAGGTCTCAAAGCTGAAACCCAGCTGGCCAGTTTTACTTCATCCAGTGTATTTTATTCAAAAAAAAAAAAAAAAGGGATTCTTAATTTTGCTCCTGGGCAATAAAGACATTTGTTTAGAAATCAATTATTTGAGCAGCACTGCTTAAGTAATCATGATAACAAGAGAAATCAGTGCAGTAAGCCCTGATTTCTGCAGAGTGCATGTGCCACACCAGCACAGATTAAAAAACTAACCATCCTTGCAGTGATGCTGTGAGGTGGGAGCAATGTTACAAATGTCTAAACTGTTCAAAGCTTTCAAATGCTGTTAGAGACAGCATTTTTATACTAGAGGAACAAATTAGAATATCCTCTGCCTTTAGAAAAATCCAATTTAAAGATGGTCTTACTTAGAAATTATTGGAATTACAAACTTTCTCATCTCCTAACGTAAAAAGTAGTTGTTTCAAACTTTTTATTTCTCCAACAAGAACAAAATAAGAAAAGAGATAATGCTTTATGTATCAATTGATTTCTTCTTAAATTTATTAAGTATGCTCTTCTAAATAAAGTTAAAAAGGCTATTAAATGAATTTTAGTGTTTCCACAGCTGCCCCAAATTCAAGAGAAGAAACCTATGTGCTTCTTCCAAGATACTACAACAATAAGTCCATTACAGCGGTAGTAATGTGTTTCTTCATTTAATTGCTCTATTTAGATATCTTAGTCACTTTCTAATATGTCCATCTAATTCTTTACTTGAAAGAATATTAAGAAGTAGCACTAATTGAATGGGCTATTTGGCCCGTTATTACTGGATTCATACTGTGAATTCAGACACTTGCTAGTGTTCGCATAGCAAAGGCATCACATAAAATTATTTCTAGATTTAGAAGGAGAACAGAATATTGTGTCTCTCTTTCAATTACATGAATATAAGATTTAACAAATTATTCAGTTCTGTACTTGTACAAACTTGAATGGCAGACCTGCAGTTTCTGGACCGGACTAACGTTATTTAAGAAAATCTAAAGGCTGATTTCCAGTTTAATGGGGTTTTAGATGATACATGGAAGAGCCAAGGACCCCTGCTCTCCAAATCACATGGAGAACTCGCTACTCCTAGTTAGGACTCCTCTCGCACTGTTTTTGGTTTAACCCACTTTCGGTGTCTTTCAGCTGTTCTCTTAGTGCTGTAGAGCAGACGGGGGTCTTGAACTTTTGACAATGAACGAGATGTGCCAAGCTAGGAGTAATTATTTTACTGACGTCATTTCAGCTTTCAGCCCACTTTTAACTGAGGTTTCTACTGCTTGAAACAGTAGGTCACTTTAGCAAATTATGTAAATTTTAAACTAATCTTTTGCATAATACATAAGAACTCAGTTTGTGCATTAACTAATTTATTTGACTACACAGGAGCTATGAATGCTGATTTTTATTAAGCTCTTCATTAAGCCAAAAAGTAACTGAAGTGTGTGCATGTGTTTATTCCTCTCTAATATTCACATGTATATATAGATAAGGTCTGAAAATGTAATTACTGGAGAGGTGAAAATGATCAACTGATACAGGGTCTTGGCCAATGTTATTAGTAAATGAAGACACCCCTATCAGGAATGAGGGGAATCTGATAAAGAAAGCGCTCTCCACTTACAATAAATAAATGAATTAATGAAATTATATGTACTCTTTTAAAAAGTCCTGAAATTGTGTTTCTAGAAAATGCAAATGAGAACTACAGCACATTTTGATGGATATTTTTATTTTAGATATATTGAATTAGATTTCCAGACAATTTATTATTTGAATAAGCAGGGTAATTGAACATAAATGAATAGCAGAATGGCATGAATAGCAGTCATGATTTCTAGGTACTTTATTATCACAAACGCAGATATCACGCTGCACACAACTCTGCACTCGATGTTATTTCATTGTTGGATAGCTACGGATGGAAAAGGTTATTAGATCATCCACTACATTACACTCTACTGACAGCATGCAGCTTACCAAGGACAAATGAAAAAAACAAGCAAAATAATTGACAACACTGATTCCAGGCCTGATCAAAGCCAACCAGCAGCTAAATATTAGTTAAAAAAAAAAAAAGAAAGAAAGAAACACACTCAAAATAACCATAGCAGCTTCTTCCTTTCTCAAGGCAAGCTATTCTCTTAAGAAAAATAATTCATATCTTTCTTACTTGTGCCCTTCCAGACAAGCAGCAAGAGAAGTGCAATTACCTTCAGTCACCCATTAAGATGTGTGCAGAGATTGCAGTGATTTTGCCAAGAGCCTAAAAGGTAAACGTCCCAGCAGAGAGGTACTAAGTGATGCTCCCTCCTGGTATTTAACAGCAGTCTCTTAACAGGCCACAACAGATGGGGAAAGAGGCGGGGGACTTGCAGATAGTCTCCCAACTTCTGCAAGTTCCTAGCTGCAGTTCATCAAAGTGAATGACCAATCACCACGTGTTACGCGTAAGAACAGATCACTCTTGCATTAGCCAGGCAAACCGAAAACATTACATTACTATTACAACATTCTGCACACAAACAGCTCTGGGATTTTTCTATGTGCCCAATTTTATGGGAGAATGCATATTAAATTATTAAAATGTATATGTTGATAGCGCTCTCAAACAATTTATTATGGCTATAAAATATTTTTAAGTTCTGAAAACACAATAAAGTTGATTTAATAATCCCCTAATCTTATACACAACTTCCTCTAGAATTTTCTGCAATTACGCCTCATAAATTACAATTTATTGTATATTAAAGAAACACTAAAAAATAAACACTTAATGAGAATTTCATCAGATTAGTTTATTTTGTTGAGTTAACCAGGAAGCATAACAAATTCACATGTGACCTCTGAACTCTGAGCACAGAGCCTCAAATTCAGTCCACAGTCAAGAAAATCTATATGACCAAAGATAACAAACTTTTTACTTAGATTGAGCCAGGAGGTCTGCCCTAACTACACAGGGAGGAAAAAAAAATCTAGTACGTTTCTCTCAGTCCTTTGAAAACATGACTGAAACTCAAAGGATAAAAAGTCAACACTGCCTCTCCATGTTATTTGCTTGGTGAGGATGACTGGAAACAGAAAATGGAGGCAAACGGTGGTAAAATTTAAATGCAAATTGGTTTTGCTCTATGAGTGACAGGTTTTGTTGCCAGCAAAGACTACATCAGTTCATTCAACCAGCAAATTGAAAACAATGTCCTGATTAGTGGTAGTAGAGTTGTTTGGGGTTTGCTTTCTTTAGGCTGCACCTATCGCAGCACTTCTTAGGATGCCATGGTACAAGCCCCTCTGATTTACGCAAGACTGAGAATGTTCTGAGCCCCCACGCGGCCTGC
Source organism: Crypturellus tataupa (assembly GCA_034781795.1). Lineage (NCBI taxonomy): Eukaryota > Metazoa > Chordata > Aves > Tinamiformes > Tinamidae > Crypturellus > Crypturellus tataupa. The sequence continues at coordinate 168,889 of JAWLRI010000674.1, forward strand.
CAAGCCCCACAGTCCTGCCAAGACAGGGAACCTTCCCCAGATGGCCCTCTCCAGAGGAACTCTCTTAGGTCAGATGAGCCTCAACAGCAACAACCACTGTCTGAGGAGTCTGCACAGTCTCATACGATATCACAGGAGTTCAGTCACCATGTGTCCACTTACTCTTGTATCACAGCTGCATTCTCATTCTCGAACAGTTTTGTTGTCGAGCCTTACTTGCGAGTTGACTTTCTCCAGCCACTCCTGCAGAACAGAAAAGCACACTACAATAAACCCTTATGCTTCCACCTCGTACATTGACCATGTTTCCAAACTTTGCCATGTCCTTTTTGCAAGTGTAGCAAAGATGCATGTAGTTTCTACATCTGGTGTTATTAGCCCTCATTGACTTTATTGATAGGTAATCTCTTAAACATTCCAGCAGAAATTATGGAATCATCTTGTGGTACCCACAGCTGTTCCCAACAGATTAGACAGCATGGTATTTTCATTAGGTTGCAGAAACGAATGATTACTAGTTATAAAACAGAGATCTTAGTGATGCTATTTCAAATGCATGGTAAATTGAAGATGTTTATGCATAATCCTTGGGCAGGCCTCCATATGCAGCCATATGAGCGACCCCATATTTCACATAAAAGCAACCTGTTAACCATGTCTTGAATCCCATGAGGCAGCAAAGAAGAAAACTTGAAACTGTGGCAGTCTGAAATACATTTGAAAAAAAAGTAAATTGAATATGTAAATTCTCACTGAGGTATAACCTGCTTTGGAAGTTCTTGTCTCTAAGAGAGTAGCTAGTTTTGTTCATTATTGGACTGCTGTCTATTATTATCCAAAATATTTTGTTTTAAACTCTGTTTGTCTCTGAAGTCAGGAAAAGCTGCCTTCACCAGGGCCAGCAAGACTTTTCTCAGTGTGTGGGCTGTGAAATATATAAGGATATGTATTTTTCTTACAATGCAAACCTTGTTGCTGTGCAATAAGACAAAGAAATGAAATGACTGAGCATAAAGGCTCCTGTTGCCTGCAATATATTTGCAATTACAAATATTCCAAGGTTTCTATTGTCAGTATTGAAGACAGATGTCTTTTGTTAAAGTTTACAGCCACCATTTTTCTTATTTATTGCTAATGTTTTACCCATTGCGTCCTTAGCTCCCTCAGAAGACCAAAACAAGCAGCCTGCCTCCTTTAAGAGCAATATGAGAATTGAATACTTTCCAAGGCTGCAACGTGAATTCTGTAGTAGACAGGAAGTCTTATTAGAGAAGTCTGATTCTCTCCCTGTAATTGATGTTATTCTGCCTCTAGCTGTGTCGTTTTGTGCCTGATAGGGCATGACCTAGAATCTGGCAAAGCTGACAGATAGATATCCTTACATTTATTTCTCTTTTTTTTTTTTTGAGGGGATCAAGACCTCAAAGTTACTCGACTTTCTGGAGAAAGTTTCTCTAGGGAAGAGTGTGGGGAATGCACTTTTCCTTTTTATGAGTATAAACTTGTATACACTTCTCTCACATGGAGAGGCAGAGCTGAATTTTAATTTTAACAACTAGAAAGTAAATGCCTCATCAGCAACTCATTTTCATTTGGCTTATGTTACAGAAGTATTTAACTCCTCCTTTAACACATAGTTAAGCTCATACTTTAACTCCCTCTTTTGCCCTCAAAAATATAAGCAAAATATGCACAGATATGGAAATCATTAATATAGAAATTCAAAAATAGGGTTTTGTGGGATAGTTTTATGGGATAATCAAATTATGATTACTATGAACAGGCAGTACTAGTAAAGTTGCAAAGTAGCCCCTTTGCAAGACTTCCTTGCTGCTACCTGTAACTAATATTCTTCATAAAAATTGTCTGCATTTTTTGAAGTTTTCTCCTCAGATAAAACACCATCTCTGAAAACTGCAAGAGTTTTTAAGCACTGTTAAAAAAGGTACTGATCTTTTCTGTGATATGACACACATATATCCAGTGGCAAGCTGCAGAAGTCACAAAGCAAGGGAGTGTGACCCAACAGCTCTGCAGAGCTCCAGCTGGTGCCACAAACCTAAACCTGCCACAGACCTAGGCAATACGCACCCCAAGCTTGTTGGTGTGCTCCTTGCTACTCACTCTTTTTTGCTTGGGATTTTTTCCCAGGAATGGCCTCCCGTTTGTGGTTTGGAGTTCATTGTGTGCACTTGCCAAGCATATCCCACTTTAGCCTCATTCACAAGGAATCCATTCTAAGAGTGTGGAGACTGCTGTGCATTATGGACCAAAGTTGGTATAATCAGAAGATTTGCTTCAAAAGCACATTCCTAGCCAAAATTGAAAGCCAATCTAGACACATCCAGTGTTCCTGAAAAAGAGTACTAGAACAGTGTGCTCTCATTTGTTCAAGAATATAAACATAAAAAAAATAAAAATAAAGAATAATAATTGACATTAGTCCTCTGTCTATAACATCTCCCTCTGTAGATTATATCCGCTTTTAAGAAATGGTATTTGGTGTTTGGAAGCTTATATGCAGCATAAAAGCTGTTACCAATTTTTTCTTCTATGAAATACCATTCCAAGTTCTTATAACTTCAATGGTTTCTCAAGAAATGAATCTCTCCAGTTCTTCTTTAAACTTCTGCCTTAGGCAAGAACATGTTATTTTGGAAAATGAATTTGGAGATGGTTGAGCTCTTTCCGTTCTATTATACACTACGCTAAGAAATTTCCCTGGAACATGCCATAGCCACTGAAAAAGGCAAATGTCTGCAGAAAAAAAATAGCATGTGGCCATATAATTAAAGATTGTATCACAATACATAGTAGCATGAAACATTTATTTGTAGCATTTTTTAAGCATTTTGGTAGATTACTTGAAATCTTAATGTTGGTGCAATATTGCACATGTGCAGCTATATGATAAAAGAATATTTTGCTATATTCACATTCCCACTCTTTCCATACTAACATTCACCAAAAATACTTTTCTAATGTGACTATTTTGTTCCAGGAATAGCAGATATATTATGTTTTAGAGCTCTTACACACAGTCCTGTTTTCATAATCACTCCTTTACAATTCTTTCTGGATGGAAGGAAAACAGCTTTATAGATACCAAAGCATATCAATTGCAATGCACAATTCAACATTTAACTGCTTGACAATGAAGAGAAAATCACTTCCATAAACTTTAAAGAGCTCAGTAGCTAGACTGACCTTCAAGTTAGCTGCTTCTGAGCATTTAACGATCAGCTAGGTTAAGGGTTGCACTTCAGAGTATATGGGTTTTAAACATTATAAGCTTTGATTTCAAAATACATCTCCAAATTCAAAGCAGAATTTAGTGGAAGCGATCAAGTTTTACCATTTGACATGTTAGCCTGAAAGAAACACTAACAGCCTCACAGCTTTTCAGAAGCTCTGACCAGTTTCAGTTCCACACTACTGAATACAGACATTTCTTAGCAACATAGGCAGAGTTGAAATTTTAAAGTGGAACAGAAAAACTCAACTATTTGGGCTGGTCTAGATTTACCAAGGAAAATTCTTGGCTCTTCCTAGAAATTATATAAGAAGGAAAATGAACCCTACCACGAGCTCTGGGGAGTAGGACAGGAAGACATCAAAGGTTCTGACACAAAAACCTCATGGGAAAACAGCATAGCAGAAAGCTGAAAGTGATATTTGTTTAAATTTACCTTTGCAAAAAAAACACTTGTCTGAATCTTCAAATGACTGTGCACAATGGGGAGATAAAGGGGGAACATCCACATGCTGAATTATGCAAAAGGTCGGCCTGCGTGACCTGCAAGCCCTCCCAGCATTAAAAACCCATGGCTCTGTGAATATGAAAAGCCTTCACTGCAACTGGTGCATGCAGAGGTTGAGAACACGCTCAGGTTGCAAGGCAGAGGGGCAAAGGAGTGAGATGGCAAGCCTTCTCCAGATGTTTTCCTTCTCCGGACGGGATGCAGAGCTAACCTTCTATTAGAACTAACACTGCCTGGATGTGGTGAGTCTCCACATGGACTTTGAGGGCGAGTATATCCCTTGCCCACCCCAGGCTCATGCTTTTCTTTGGCTTAAAGACCCTAAGGAGACTCCTGAAAATCCAAAAGGCTGCTGACACAGCACTGTTTCAAAGTTCTGTTGTTGATGTTTTTTGTTGTTGTTGTTATTCTTTTTTAAAGTGAACATATTGTGAAAATTTGTGTGGAAAAATTAGTTAATAGAATTAAAAACTGTTTTCTATTTTTCACTGATCTTAGGAATATCAGATTGTATAACATGATCAAATATGGTAATATGTAAAGTGTTTAACATGGCTAAGGAGGAATTTCTGCTAAGGGAAAATACATCTAATAAGGAAACATATGCTGTTCTCTTGTCATCTTGTAGAAATGTTAAAAAAATTTCATCACAGAATCACTTTTAAAACACAGCTCCCGCTTTGTAATGATTATTCATAATAACCAAATTCAGAATCATGCTGTGATATTACAATGGAATGTACAAAGGAAATGTTCAGCAGCAGGAAAAAAGGTTTGCAGGCATTCCTCCCCTCTCTTCGACACCATGAGTATCAGCAATTTCTTCTAAGTAGCCAGGGAACCTATTAGAAATCATGCTATAAATCTCTGTGACCTAGAGGAGTTTTTTTGTACCCAAAGCCTCATCTATTTTTCTTGATACACTAGATAATCTAATCAGAAAAGTACTCTTCCCTAAGTCTTGTCCCTGCATAAACCAGATTTTGCAACAGGTATAGTAACCCAATCTAAGCTGGTCAATGGATGTTTCACTCCTATCAGTCAGTCAGTAAAAGAAATTTTTAAAACATATGAATACACCCAAAAGCAAGGCTCTTTACCACTGGAAATTAACAAATTAACATATTTTAAAATGTTCCATTTGAATTTGGCCTGGATAATGGCTGCTAACACTCTATCACTAGTGCAAAGTTTTCAGGTACCGTTATAATGAATGTGAGGGTACAGGAAGAAAAAGACCTTTTCCTGAGCATTTACCTTTTTACATAGCTCAGAAAATCACATTAAGACCTAAGGGGTGGCCACCTCTGCAGCATGTACATCACATGACAATTTAGATAATTGCTCCCAGTTAAAAATTGTCAGGAGACTCAGTGAATTAAATTTCTCCGTGTAAAACACTGTCAAATAATTCCAAACAGCAAATAAGGAGAATGTCTTTTGCAAACAGTTTGTGAAAAAAATCAAAGTCTAAATGTGCCAAATAAGCTGTCTTGACAATTATTTGCCTGAAGAATAATTTAAACCTCCGCTACGTTACTGCTGTTCAAAATACAGCAGCTTTATACAATGTGATCTTATTCAGAAGGCACTTTAACTTACAAGTTCACAAGAATGGAACAAGAAGTACATGTTCCCTCGCCCTTAGTGGTAACCCCCCTGTTTCCCTCTTCCTTTTCTCACCTACCAGAGCACTAAGAGGCAGCTGAGTTGCGATGCCCCCACATAAACACTTCACTAGCTTGAACTCTCAGTCCACTCCAGCATTTTCTAAAAGTCACATGAAAAACTCTGTGTGAGCTACCCAACTGCCATAGAAAAATCTTCAAGAGAAGAGAAAGCTTTGAGGCATCTCTCGGTCAGAGTTCATAAATACAAGTGAAGCTTCGGATATGCCGAGTCAAGGTTTCTACAAATTTCAGGATTGCCATGAACTCAATATTTTTTGTTTAGATGTTATTACTATCAAGCTACTTCAAAAATACTTATAGTTCTGCTTCTCTGCACAGCAAAGTTGATATTTTGGGAGCAAAAATGTACCTACATCTTTTCCCATCTCTTTTTGGCCTACAGACTTTTTCCAGCAGCCATATTTTGGATAAAGATTATTAACTTTGTTGTTCATGTTTTATTAGAGGTACTTCCAGTTGAGATTTATCAGCTTTAGCCAATATTTCATTATAAGACACAGCCTTCTAGGATACTGTTACGGCACTGAAAAAGCACAGAACTGTTAAGACAATATTTGGTTAATTCAATTGGTATTTTAACCAGGAGCATTTCAAAATATTAAGAAATCTTTGGCCAGTTCCTTCCTTCGCCACTGCACTACATAGTGCAAATAGCACATGTCACTGGAAGGATTTTGGCATTAGCAGGTGGAAGGGCACTGAACTGGCCTAGACATCTGGGGCAAACACAAGGAACAGAAGTTTCATTTGACCCGGTTTCGTGCCTGAACAAAGCTCTGCTCTTAGCTACAACTATTTTTTGTTGCGCTGAACACATGCAGTTGGCAGTTTGTATAACACTTCGTACGTACTAAAGAATTCTTCCTGGAAAAAAAAGAGTATTTATCAAGAAATACACTTTAGGTTTGAAACATCTAGACTTTTTTCTTTACCACAATAACCACATTTTTACACTTTTGTGACACTTACTGTAAACTAATAAAGTGAAAAATGCTTTTAGCTCCTCCGGAAATGCAATCATGACTCCTCCCAATATATTTTAAGAGTGGGCTGCTGGGTTAGAAAAATACTTGTACTGTGTAAAGGGCTGCTCAAGTGCTACCTGCCCTGGTTTATAGAGAGACCTGCTCAAACTGCAGGTATCCTCACTGCTTGGATGGGAGGGCAGCAAGCACCAGGGAGGCTGGTGCTTCTACAAGTTGAGGGGGCAATAGGGAGCCACATGCTTGGAGCCTCCTTGTCCCTTGTATTTGCATCCAAGTCATCACTGCCACTCTGCAATGTTGCATCTTCTACTCAGATTTTTTTTTAATGGAATTCATATTTCACACATTTCCGTAGGAGACATGTCTCCACCATGCTCACTCAGAGATCACTCTTAGAAACGCTGCCAGAAACCTTCCACCACGCGTAAATCTCAAGCCCCCTCCATGTCTGCCCTTGGTCCTATCTATTACTATCTATTATGCTATGACTAAGTAGAGTGGAAAAAAGGAACCGTGAAGAGCTGCACCACAATAATGACGTTTGGCAGTGGTACTGCATATGGTAGTCCCCACATTACCTCTCTTAAAAAGGTGTGCCCTCTGGGCTCCGTAGGCTCTCAGCCTTACAGCACTGTTGGTCCTGCTGCTCAGCATCATTTTCTTATGTCCTCTGTTCCTTCCTTCCTTATTTTGCTTTCTTTCTAAACAAGTAGGAGATCCTCACTTCTTGCAGTTCTGCTCTCTTGCTCCCCAGTGCTGTTTTACTCCCAAATGACAGCAGTTTGCTCTCACAAGCTTTGCCAAGAGCAGTTACTGGAACTGGGAATTCTGGAGTTTTTGGAAAGGCTGGACAGTTATTGGCAGTGTAACCCAAGTAAGTGTTCAAAACTGAGGACTACCTTTAGCCTCAGAACAGGTTAAAAACTGCAGAGAACGGTTTTGAGACAAAGTAATAATCCTGGCCATGAAGATTAAGGGGGAGCAACCATATCCTTCTGTTTCAGCTGTGTAATGTATTGCTGTTAAGATGGACCCGCAGTCCTGGACAACAGGGAAAAAAAATCAATATTAATCCACTCATACTGGTAATGGAAGGATGTGGGCACATAAAGCATTATAGGACAGTGCTGGACCACCTTCGGAGTTCCAAGACAGATGCTATAGGTTTGCTAGGGAAACAATAGACTATAACATTGTATCTGATATGGAAAAATCAATCATACTCCTACTAGCTAGGAACTGGTACACATTGAAGCGAGACTATAGAGTACTTCAAGCAGTTGTTAAGCAGAGCAGGTTTCATAATTATTTAATCACTCTAGAGGTCAAACCAATTAAAATATCATTTGTCAATATTTTCCCTGTGATTTGTTTTCAGGCAAAACAAACCAAGCAAAAAAAAAAAAAAAAAAAAATGAGGATAATGTCTTCTAAGTGTTCATGATCTTGACTTAAACGGGGACATACAGAGATAACAAACAGCGCTGCCAGTCCAGATGCGCTACGTTTTTTTTCAGCTACAAGTATATAGGGTTTTTATTTTGAAAACAGAAAAGGCTCTGACTTAAAGCCATTTCCATGCTGTTTCCTACAATGCATCAAGAGCGCTTTGCTCTGCGTGCTGAGAGGGGGTTATCTCTGGGAATAAGAGCTGCCAAATAACATGCAGTAGCTATGAAGTCTTACGGGTTCAAAAGTACAAGGGACACTAATATCTATAGGCTCCCAACCTGCACCAGGCTTATGTGTTCCCAAAGCTCCTATTGTTTAACCTCAATTGCCGTTTCTTCTGAAAAACACAGATAAACAAACGGGCCTTGTAACAGAGCTTTGTATCTCAGCCATCTTTTTCACAGCAAGCCAAATGCCAGTGACGTTTACCTTGGATGACCTCTTCTGCTGGAGCAGGAATTTGTTTTTTTTTTTTTTAAAGGAATGAGCAATTTGCACTGGTTTTAAAAGCCCAGTTGCTGAACTACATGAAATAAACCAAAGATCTTGATCCTTTTCCTCCTTTTGTTTTCCAGAGCATGTTGCAAATAGTAACAACAATATTGTTGGCACTAATAACCCACTTGATGAAAGGCAAATACAAAGCAGACTTTTTAAGCAGGACAAAACATTTGCAGAATGCTCTTCTACAATAGTCCTGAGGTTGAGTTATGAATTATGAAAGCTGAATGACAGCTGCCCATCTTATGCCTGTCCTCGGAACAGTTTGACTATATCTGGGTCCAGTTGTCTTTTTTTGACAAACACAAAAGTTGTAAGTCACACCTGCTTTTGAATGTAATCCAGTAGGAAATCCAGTAGGAAAGCTGGATTTGAACGTAAGCCAGTAGGTGTTTTCATACAATTGCGAAAAAAACTTTTACTATGAAAACTTTTGCATACACAGAGCTAATAAACAATAAACTCACGAACGTCCAAATTTGCTGTTGTTTCTGACTCTTGAAAATTGGCACATTACACTATCAAAGACTGTACTTTCAAAAGCTATGTGAGAAGTGAATTACCCACGAAAACTCACTTAGCTATTGATTGTACCTTTTCTGTCTAAGCTGTTCCAGTTGTGCCATCAGAGGGGAAGACACTACCAACCAAAACAGGTGAGAAACTGAGCAGAAATCATGAGCAGCAAGTAGTCAAAGCCAATAGATCACAGGCAACCCGTGTTACCTTCTAGGCTATCCTGTGCAGGTGATTAAGAGTCTGCCAAAGACGCTGCAGGGCTAAGCAATTTGCGAGTGACACTATACTTACTTACTTAAAAAGAAAAGCATCAAAGATAAAATGTGCTCCTTAATGTCTTCATTACATTTCTCATCAGTTCAAAAATGTTTTAATTTTTGCCCAATTACATGAAATGTTCAAATACATTGCACAACCTCATATGTTTGTCATTGTGCATACATGCATGCTCCTGGAAGCACTGAGTTTTCCCCAGCAAGCTCAGTGACATTTTTCCCATTCTCACTTATCTCAAATCTTTTTGCTGGCTCCAAGAGAGACTGTTTGACCTCTAGCTGGATTTTCTTTGGCGTTATCATGCATTCTAGGTGAAGCACGCCATGCAAACATGGGGAACAATTAGCACAATCAATCCCCAGGCACAAAAAGCATGTGTGGCATTACTTTTGTTGAGGGCTGGAAAAAAACACACCACTGTAGAGGGGCCAACTGTGCCCTCTGTAAAGTGTTGCCACTGGAGCTGTGAACGTTTTATACCAGTTTTAAAGACACCGTTTGTATACTGAGGTTGTTAACAACTCTGAAAGACTGAGGCTGAGGATCTTCCCAGGGGAATGGATAACCACCATTTCTTTGACTAAGTTAACTAACCAAATCAACATTATCATTAGGATTCCTGAAGCTGAAGGGAAATTAAAAACAGTATTCTGTGTGAAGTTATGGCAATTGTATGCTGCAGTTCTCAGAGGCAAGAAAACAAACATTTGGCACTTCTATATAAAGTTATTCAAATACTACTGAGTCATGCTCTTTATTACTCAGAGTCAACTGTGCAGGGAAATATTTAAACATAAGCATGCATTTTCCTGAGCTCTTTTAAAGATTTATCCTCCATCCTCTGACAGTAGTTGAATTTGGATCAGGTATCTAAATGCGCAAATGTGTCACCTTTTTATTTATTACAATTCTTTTTTTTTTATTTATTTCTGCTTGTTAGGCAGGTTTTTCCTCAAGCTCTTACAAGATTTATTTATTATTCATTTCCATCCCAGGAAGAGAAACCTGAAATATTTATCCACAGGATATTATTCTTTAAAAACACTTTCCACAAACGCCAGATATGTTCAAGTGCTAAGTTCTTTCCAAAACACCCCATGTGATTATCTTCTCCAAAACCTCACCTTAAAAATAGGTTAATAATTAAAACATTTTACTCCAAGCCAGGAGAAGAGTGAAAAGAATGAAACAGTTACTCAAAGAGAGTCAGTGGATAGATTCTCATGTCAGCAAGCTTTTATTTGAGCCCCGTTCAGTTTGAGTCCAAGTCGAACAAAATTAATCATGTCGGGGAAGTGCTAACTGCAATGACAGAGCTCGCGCTGCTGAATGCTTTACAAGGAAGCCGGCCCGAGCCGCGAGCTGCCACCGCGAGCAAACAACTGACGGCCAGCAGTGTTTTTGTTAGCTTCTGACAAGTGAATCAATAAAAAGACACGGCACAGGTTCAATCAGAACAGACACCACTAATGCGAATGGCCTTTTGGGACCCACAGAAGTGTGGAGCTGCTTTTCCATGTTAATTTCTCTGCGCTACCCTTGGGGTTATCACCTTCTTTGGCCTCTGTTAATTAAAAACTGCCTCCTGTTAAAGTTCCCTGGCAGGCGCTTGCCTTGTGTCAACCCATTTTGCCGGCTGCCGAGAGAGAAGAAATTAAGGGAACGAGGATTCTGGAACCGTTCTGCGAAACGCTGCCAAAGCGCTCCTCCGCTCCACGCCACCTCACCACTCTCTCCCTTAGTCCCTTAAAACACCACCGTGAACACGCAGACAGCAGTCAAGCAGAAGACATTAAATATTCACGATGCGACCGTGGCTTTTTGAGAGGTTTCGGCTGTGGAAGCAGCTCTCTTTATGACTCTGCAAATATTTGATTTTTCAAATTGTCACCAAAAAAGACAAAGAAGAACAAAAAAAAACAAAAAAAAACCAAAAATATACATTTGATTCACTGAGGTTCATCTACAATTTCTCATTAGCTGTTCCTCTGCCCCCACGCTTCCCACGCTGTCTTGTGCTCTTGTTTCATGCTACCCCCAGGGACACATTTCATTTCTGTCCGCTTAAGAAAAGCAGGAGTGACAAAATGGAGGAGTTTCCAAGGATCTGAGGGGGCAGCAGAAGCTTGGCTTTACTTAGCAGTTCAGAAAATAGAGCATTTGTGCCAGGCGGTTCAATCTCACCTCTGTCTGAAGAGATTAGACTCCTTGCATCCCCAGACACCCAAAAGTGTCTTTGGAAGGAGGCTTTCAGGTCTAGTGTAGACATGGCTTTCCTGTGTATAAATGATGAAATATTCTTTAGATTGGGGACCCAACAGCAACTGCTGAGATTCATTCCCTCTTCCTGGCTCAACAACTATTTAATTACTTCACATAAAGTGGAACGTCTCCAACAGAAGGGACTAAAGGAGCCATATCTCCAAATACCTTATAACCCAGTAGTTAAGGCACACGTATAAGGAAAGGGAGACATAAACTCCCTTTACTCATAAAGATTTAGTTTCAGGGTGGCGTGCTGTGCACGCTCTCTCCTTAGAGGCTGTCAAGGCTCAGCTCGACGAGGCCATGGCTGCCCTGATCTCCTCTTGGCCAGGGGCCAGCCCAGAGGAGGAGGCCGGATGGGGTGACCTCCAGAGGTCCCTTCCAATCAGCACTTCTGCAGCTTTAAAAGCCTGAGCCAAGACTGGAACTCATGTTTCATTACTGAACGAAAAGATTTCATGAAAGCTGAAGATTGACTCAGCAGTAGTTTTCAGGACAGCTAGGGGAAAAAAAAAAAATCCAAAATACTATGGTGTACATGGTGTACAGAATAAAAGTACAAAATAAAAACTAGGACTCTGTGAAAGGCTCTCTTTTTAACCAGGTGTCATCTTCGCAGTTTGACCTCCAGAAGAAGCCATTTGGAAATGCCTTGTTTTCCTCTCCAATAGGACATTAGGCACATCTCCCAAAGCTTTTGCTGCAAAAGGAGCCCAGAAAGCCAAAGTGCAGAGCAACCGTTCCTGCTGCCCAGACCCTTCAGGCCTGCTCATGCAAGACTGCCTCTTCCCAAAGAGAAGGGTGTATCACCTCCCATTTGGCTGTCCCACGTGAAGTCTACACATATTTTATCCTTATGTTTCACTGGAAATGCTAAGATAAACATAAACTTTCTGTATGCTTATGTACATTTGGTTAATGAAACATTCACTGCCTGTCATCCTCAGCTTTCTGATTTACCAATCTCCCTCCCACCCAATGTTCAAGACAGGTTACTAAGTAAATATTTTCAAAGATAATTGCACATAGTCATGCTGTAAAACTTGCATACAGGCAGAATCAGGTGACTCTGAAAATAAAAAGTTCCATTAATAATGGATTTTTGAGTGTAACTACGTACTTAAGTTTCCTAGTTACCTCTTTGTGTACATATGTTGTTTTTTCAGAAAAATTCAGGTGGGGTGAAAGAGAAAACTGGTCTGTAAATTAATTGAAGAAGCCTGCCTGGGGTTTGCATTTCCTGTGTTTTAATTTAACTTTACCACAAAAAAAGAATGGTGGATGATGACTTTCTTTTCCTCACTTTTTTTCCCAGTGAAAATAAAAGAACTCCAGAAATGAAAGAGGTCAGTAAAGCAAAATGTAGAACAATTCCTTTTTCAGTACCATTGTACATTGTATATTTCTTGATTGCTACTTGATTAAGAATACATTCAGTCATGTAGTAGTAGTAAAATTTCGTCTGAGTGAGCAGTTGAACTGGAAATATTTGGGCAAGAGTCTCATGAGTGTTTTGCAAGGTGATTACAGCAAGCATATACTGCTACCTTAGTCACTTAATAACTGTTCTTGGAAGGCAAGCAGTTTGACATTTTCAAGATAAGCCCAAGATGCCCCTTTTGCATCAAAATCACAATGAAGAAGTGTTGGAGGAGCAAGACACACAAGGTAACAGCTTTGAAAAGAAGGTCCTCTTCTTCAGCCATTAAGAGAAAAATGAAGGCCAATAAGCAAAGTTATATATAACAATTGAAATAAGTATTATTAGACTATTGTAGGAGGTTTATAAAAAGGTTGGGGTAGCAATAAGGAAAGGGATGAGCATTTTCTGGAGCAACCACAGCTGCAAGGCAGCGCTGCACAATTCCAGGGCCCTTGCTCTTGCAGAGTTGGGACTGCGGAAACATTTCCATGTCATCTCAAACAGTCTTAAAACAAACAGCAGAACACAAGGCACTCATCATTTACTTTCTCTCATCCTCTTCCTGAGGTCAAAAAAAATGTACAAACACATTAGAGAACTCGGGCTGCAAATACCATGAGATTTGACTTTTGCTCAAACCCTCTAACTCATCACTCTGAGAGCTGCAATAAAAAAACATTAGTGGAAGAAGAACATGCATTCAGATTTAGTCTGAGAAATGGACAAAAGTTGATCTAGTATTTATTTGAGCCCAACTGGTACATCATCCCTCAAAATTAATCTGCAAGCAGATTGCCAGTCACTCAGCAATTTATGCTACTCATTAGATATATCTGATGCAGATCTGAAGACAGAGTTCAAATGCTCTGTTTTGTATTGTGTGCTGCTTTGTAAGTAAATACATGCCTCTGTGCAAGTCATTTATTTGTATGATAGAGACCACCATGTTTTTCTATGCTAGTGCAAATGGATGATCACAGAATCCCAGAATGGTTGAGGTTGGAAGGGACCTCTAGAGCTCACCCAGTCCAACCCCCCTGCTCCAGCAGGGACACCCAGAGCACGGGGCACAGGGAGGCATCCAGGCGAGTCTTGAAGATCTCCAGGGAAGGAGACTGCACAAGGAGCCTCTCTGGGCAGCCTGTGCCAGGGCTCTGTCACCCTCACAGGAAAGAAGTTCTTCCTCACATGGAGG
>JAWLRI010000674.1:188548-239902 GCA_034781795.1 Crypturellus tataupa
AGGGATCATTACATCTTCTTAAATTTCATCTACTTAGCTTTGTATTGAGCTTGTTAACTCACATTTAGTTAGACTATCATTTGTGTTTGGTCAAAATGTATTTTCTAAAAAGTTGTCACTGTGCACCTGATAAAACACAGACAATCACCAAAAATCCCAAGAATTTAACAGCCTCATTGTTTAAAGAGAAAGGAAAACAAAATTAATAATAATAATAATAATAATAATAATAATAATAATAATAATAATAATAATAGAGCTCTATTTTCAAGTATAACTTTGGCTTTGACATCCAGACACTGGTTCTTGTTATTCCCTTTTCTACCAGATAAAAGATCCTTTCTGCCCTCAATGAGAGTACTTATACTCTATCATCAAGTCACCTGTCTGAGCTCTAAGTGTGTCACTTAAATATATTTTCTTCCATCTCTCAAATCATTTCTGTTGCTTATATTCTACACCTTCTCCAAACTTTAACCCATCTTTTTTTCAGACTAGAATTTACATACTACCTTTTACATAATAGAATTGGGGGCAGTATTCCAGCATCAGTTTTCCCCCTGCTACTTCCAGATATAAAATAATTTCCCTGCTCCCCTACTTCTACTTACAGATAGTACGAGCCCTTTCTAGGTGTAGTACTGTATTGGGACCTCCATCAGAGAGCCTCACAGAGAAACACATTCTTTGTTCCTGTATATGTTAACTTTGCATGTGGCTGTTTTGCGACATCTGCTCCCACAACATATATTTCTTCGATAATAGGCTATTTTTACCATAAATGACATATTTTTTCCATAAATGCATTTTTTTTCCATAAATGCATAAATACACCTGCATGTTGTGTTGGCTACATTCAGCTTTTGTGAGAGGTGCAAAACAGAGTAATGACTGTGCTGGAGGACTGTTACGATCTGAAATACTTCTGAAGCCAGTAGATTACTGATGCCAGAAGACGGGTTACAGAGAAACAGTTGGGAAGCAGGGAACTTTGTGATGACACAGTAAGTGAATGAAACCGAACAAGCTAAAATCCTTCAAATCTTTTCTGAATACCACACAGAAACAGACGTCATATTTAGACTTTTGTAACCGTACAATAAAAAATGGTTCTGGCCTTCTGGTTAATGCCCCATGGAAGACTACATGGGGTCAATCTAACTGCACATATTGGCACTAAACATCATTTGAGAAGCATTTGGACAGCAAAGACATCAGCAAGGTCCAACAGATAGGTCCCCTGTCAGTTGGGAGATAAGCCCTATGCTACAAACTTCACACAATAAATATATATAGCATTTATTAAGCACTGTGTATTTTGCCTCTTCATAGTATTTTCTTCAAAGCAAACAGAGTTTTCCCTGTACCTGTGTGAATTATGAAATAAAGAACACAGTTAATACTGTGTACCTGGGATGAAAGGGAGAGCCCAGGATCAAAAGAAAAAGAAAAATAAATAACTAAATAAATAAAAAGGAGAGAACAGTATAAAAAACACACACACACACACACATAAAGAAGAAAATATTACATGTCCAGTTTGGAAAACCATGCTCCAAGCATGATAAATCTGAGGATGTATTAGTTTTATTATCTCAGAAATTTATTCTTCCATGTTACATGCTCCACAGATCCAAGGTGGGAAGGATAGTTCATCTTAAGTTGCTGTAGAATAAATTATGCATATAGAATTAGAATAAATACACACTCACATTTACTACCTAAGAAAGACCCCTGTTTCTAAAACTACAGTTTGCACCTTTGGTGGCTAGGGTGACAGAAAGAGGCTCAGAGCATTATGAAATAGCAGGCTGCAACCCTGCAGTAACACTGCAGTAGGCAACAACACAGGTTCTTACCCTGAGGAACATAAAAAAACTTTAGGTATTTACATTGTTTTCATCTTTTATCTATCTTGGAGTCTGACTGCAGCTCAGTAGCTCTTAAAAGGGACTTCAGTCAGTAATTGCATTCCCTTCTTGTGTCCTGGCCTTGAGGGCAGGACCCTCTATCGGTCCAGTATAGAAGATATTTGTACAAAAACATAACATGCTTCTAGAGAACTTCCGAAATGTTGGTCTATAGTGATGGAGAAGGGCTTCAACCTTGCATCTGAAAATATGCTGAAAGAGTCTATGTGGAAAACAAGGCGTGACAAGTAACTAGGTCCCTTGATCTGTTTTGATGTATCATCTCTTAGTAGCTCTGCAAGGAAAAGTATGAAAAGAAAATTAAAGAGGGCAAGGAGTTGTATTCTTTGAAACATTCCTAACTGAGGGCATAGGAAACTTCAGAGAAATTTCACTAACAAATAAAACCCATTAAAACAGAATTATATATAGGACCAATTTTGAAAGTATCATCAAAACAGCAGTGAACAAAAAATAAATAAAGTGAAAACTATTATGAAACAGTCCTATAAGTCTTAGTCTCCAACACAGTTTGGGCAATGATAAGTTTGGGCACTATGGCCTAGCCACAGTGATAGAAAGTCACTCCGTTTTTCACAGCTATTTAAAAAACAGGAAAATGCCAAAGAGGTTAAGAACTCCCCATTATAACTGGTTTAAATGTTAACTCTTTTGCCATCCTATTCACGTCTTTAGTTGATTATGACAATATACAAAGAATATGAAAAAGAAATATACAAAGAAATGGACAAAGTAAATTTAGTAGGCAGGAAAACTTGGATTTTATTCACTGAACCCAGCTTTTACTGTTATCTTTTCTGATTGATTTAGAAACACTACGAGACAAAATGTAGAAAGGTTCAAATGCTTGGTACTGTACAATATGCACTACAGAATACTTACTAAAGGAGAAACAAATTGGTATCTTCAGGGTGGCAAAACAACACATGTAGAAAGTGTGCTTGGATTTTCCCATACATCAGGGGCCAAAGAAAAAAAAAAAAAAAAAAAGTGAGAAACAGCTCTGTTAATCTGAGCTGTCTGAACCCTGAACTGCCACACCTGGGTAACTCGTGCTCACCCCGAGAGAAGCCAAGTGCCCTCGGCTGCCATCATGGTCACAGACATTGGCGTAAGGAAAAGGTGAATCACTGGGTTGGATGAGTAGCTCAAGACACCCAATAGGTGGCCAGGAGCCACTCCAGTTTATCCAGACCAGTTACCCCTCATGGCAGTACTCCTCCTAATCTGTCTAAGGCAATTAGCCCTCCTCCACATGTCTCCCTCAGTCTTCCCCCTTCTCCAGATCCCCACCTGCAAGACCCCTCCAAATGCCCTAACCCCATCTTATATCTGCCAATAGCTCTTTTCTTCTTCAAGGCCTAAAAACAGGCCAACAAGGACAGGTCAGTCTCCTTCCAAGAAGTCTGGGCTCCCAAGCAGGGCTTGATGCAGAGTGGAGCTAAGCTATTGCACATGCACCCACCAAGCTGAAAAGGCAATTTGTGCTACCTTCTGCCATGTTGCCTTCCCTTTCTTTTTGAAGGAATACCTGAATTCAGGGCTCTGGGGTGTCTTTCATAGCAAATATGTCAAAAGAAGGAGAATGACATCTCCATTGAGCATATAGGCTATGGGCAGAGCGGATATGCTTTCCAAAAGAACAGCAACTAGCAGCAAGAGCTGCAAAGCCGAGTTACCGGCGCTAGTTATTATTCAAACCATAATCCTGCTCTTTACGCCCTCAGCACACAGCTCACAACACATCATATTTTAAAGCTTAAACTGCACTTCATTCACACCTCCAAACTTGGCACCCGGATAACAGCAACCTCAGGAGGAATGCAAAAATAAAGCCAACAGCAAGCTGCCTCGCTGAATTCTTGGGACAATGAAGTGTGAACAGGTGTGACGAGGTGTTAAACAGCATGTGGCAAAAATGCCTGTGCTTGCTAATGAGATGACAGTTGCTTGTTATGCAAACTGTCCTAGCAAAATCATCTTTGCTCCATACCTATGCCCTTGGGCTCCCGTCCAATCAACTTGTGAGCTGCAACTTGTCACCCAAAATGACGTTCAGCAGTATAGACATATGAGATCTATATGCACAGAATTCCCAAACAACAGCGACTGTTAAGATAAAGGTGGATTTTCACCACAGAGAGTTTGGAGCTTGCAAGTTTCCCTTGCCAAAAAAGAGTGGGGGTTGATTAGAGTTACAGGCTGTTCTAATGGGAAATGTAGACTAATTAAAAATGAAATCTCATCCCATGTATTTCCGTAGTTTGAAGTAACACTGATCCTTTCCAATAAAGTGAATGCTAATAAATTTACATATTAATTTGTGATCAGCTGAAAGGGAAGTAGAACAATGTGGGCTTTGTCTGTAATATTTCTCCCAGAACACTGCCTTCCTATTTATTTTATTTATTGGAAGGAGGAAGAAAAAAGAGGGAGGGAAGAAGGAGTAATCATCCTATAATTATTCCTCCTGCTTTTTTTTTTTTTCTCTCCTCCAGAACAGTGCCTTGTCTTTAGCATCTTAAAGGAATTAGATTGAGATTAAAATCTACTACCAAAATATATCTTAACATATCATCAACCAAAACCATTCAAATCAATGAAGGAGGATGAAGCATTAACCTTTAGAGAGCCAGAGTTCAAGCAAAAGACAGATGGAGTGCTTCTGTGTTTGATCAGCTCATTTATGCCAGCAAGGAATGTAAGTTAATTGACTGTTTCAAGGCAGTGCTAAGAGAGTTTCACGGTTTAAAAAGCATTCATTTCGATTATTATTACTGTAGCAAGTTTAAAATCTCCTTACATTGTTTCTACATCCTCTTAGCAAGATCACTGTACAGAAGGTAAATTCTACTGCTATATATGCCTTAAGTGACGGTAATTTTTAGACTCAATTTTCATCATTTCTTTTTCCAATGATATTTACTCTCTTCTGGAAAAGAGGAGGAATGAGAAGAAATCATTTATACTAAATAAGTAATTGTTTGCTTTGTTCTGTACTCAACATACATTTACTCTGAATACTTCTGACAATGTGCATCCTACCAATGCATGGGAGGAAGACAGCTTTTATCCATTAATACAGTATCCTATATTAATGATGACTATATACATAGATATGACATCCTCTGAACTGAAAATGGTTGCTCTCTTTTATCTCTCAGCCAAGTAGAGAGTATTCTCAACATATTTTGAAATAATTTGGACATATTTAGATTAGAGCTACGAGAAAGATTAAAAGACTGTATGCAGAAAAAAAGACATTTTTTCACCCAAGGCTTTAAAAAAATGCTACAGCTCTTCTAAACCATTTTGTATAACTTCAGTAGGCATTTACCTGGTATTTACCTGAGTCATATTAACAATTCAGGGCAATGAAACCTGCAAATATATTAAATTATCAAGATATTATGGGAAAGCAGATTTCCTTTTTATTTTAAGAGTTCCAGTGCTGACCTTAGATCTATATAATTTGCTTAACATTTTAGCGAATGCTTTGTGCAACAACTTAGTTTTCTAAATTATAAGGGTGAAATCTCTCACAGAGTAAGAACTATCTACATAACACATGTAATTGCTGTTAGTTTTAAATGGAAGCAAGCACTTAAACACACTGAAAATGCACGCACTGAAAATATAATCCTATCTTTATGAACTCATGCTGACCTATATGTGTACACTGATACAATATAATTGTGATGAACAACATCATTATAAAATAAGGAAAGCTTCCTGTCGCTGTGTTCTTCTTGCAAATATCTGTACAATATCAATTGGGCAAATGCCCTGCCTGAATTAAAAAATAATTAATGTTATAATAATCTGCCATTAAAATCAATAACTCTTTTATTATTCATAATGCATGAAATGCTAAGATGAACCTGAATTGTTGTGCAATAAATTTAGTGATTTGTCACTTAATATAATATGATTTTACAATATCGCTAATGTGCACAAGGCACTCAAATACAGAATATTGTCACCTATGAAATTTATGACAAATTTAAGGTAGGGATGGATCTAGGCTAAGTCCTCATGTTACGCAGCTGAGGTCAGAAAAATCAATATGGTTCATAATGTGCCTATGATACAGAAGCTTAGATGAAAAACCTTCAAGGTTAAAAGAAGATCCATCTCTCTATTTGTCCTTAGCTTTTTCCTTTATTTTTATATAACAGGAATTCTGCAAAAACTAAAGCATCCAAGAAAAATGAAGATGACATTTTAAATCATTCCAATGGATACAGTATGCATGTGAGAAAAAAAATGAACAAAATGCTCTGTAGTAACATTTTAAAGCTAATTCATTTTTGACGTACTACAGATTCCCCATTTACCCTTCAGAGTAACCATAAAATGACAGAAAGAATATCTATCTGAGCCAAGTACAGATTCATACCCAGAAAAGAAAAACAGTCAATAAACAGGGGGAAATTCAGCACTCTAAACTCCTTCAGGACTTCTGTGGAACAGTCCTACCTTCCTAGAGGCTTAAAACTGAAAAATATAGGAGGAGTGGAGCTAGTAAGATTAACTAAAAGATTATCCGAGACAAGCACAGCCTCTATCCTTTATTTAACGTTTTCAAAGATCTCTCTATTGTAACACAGAGACAATGATGCTTTTGTAAATCCTTTGGGTTGTTTTAATATTCTCATTATACATACCCAGCATTTTCTAGTGATCTTTCATTGGATAATGAAACCTTGAAAAACTGGAATATTGCATTAAAAAAAAAGTCTGAAAGGGAAGACAAAAGAGATACAAGAACACGAGATATTATGAATAACATTGAAACAGTGAAATTTTGACTTTCATTCAGCACCACTAATTATATAAAATCTGTAAGTTAAATAGTATTTTTAGAATATATACTGTGGAATATTGTGGAACATCAAAAAGAATAACTAGTAGTCCCACATCAATAAGAAACATCAGGAAAAATAATAACCTTTTTAACTAAAATGTCTGAAATAGCCATTATAAAGGTTCTGTCAACATTCTTACAACTTTATAGACTTTGCTTCTATTCAAACCACTACAACCTACCATTTCTATTCACTTTACGTTAATTGCTGTGCCATGTTTCCTTTTTTGAATACAGTGCTCTTAATGTAATGAATTGATTTATTTGTCTGCAGTGCAATCATATTGCTTATTATATAAATATTCTAGTATAGTAACAATAGCTCATTTTACTTAAGTAAAATATTCATAAAATGGGTGAGAATTTTCCAGGCAAGGATAATACTATTTCTGGTTTTTGCCCATTCTGGTAAATCCATTAAAAGCATATGTCATGATTAAATTCAGAGGCAAGGAGAACTTTTAACTCCATATATTGAAAATCTATTTTTCATGCATGCAATGTATTCCCCTGACTAGTAATTATAATTTAGGAAGTTCAAGTAGAACCATGTATATCATTCCTTCTGCCAAAAGCACTCTGGTAAATCTTTGTTCTTTTGACCTGAAACTCTTGACTCAATCCTTGGAAGTCTATAGTAGGTTATTAGGTTGGAAGCATACTGTAAAGCTCTCATTTGCTTTTATACAGTATTGTATGTCTTCCTTGAGCCTTCTTATAAATATCTTGGAGTATATTGCAACATATAGTTCAAATTTACAACACAAGCTCATGCAATAAAATCACAATAAACTAAGTTTTAACAGTTTCCTGAAGTTTTTTCTCTAAAAGGAAACTTATACTCAAACATTTTCTGGTAATGTGATTTGGATTACCACATTTTGCAGTTCATGCTAGCCTGACAATGACATTTGTAATTTTTATCAGCACTATTTTCAAGTCAGTTTGCAATTGCTGTGAACTCTTCTATTTCAAAATTCATTTCTTCATATACTCTTTTTAAAATTACTATTATTATTTTACATCCAAGGTTTGGATAGTGCAGGCTTGCCATGAGTTTTTTGGCTTTTTACTTGTATGAGATAACATTCATCAATGAAGCAAAAGAAGAATATTCACAAAGTAGACAAACATCATTTTTCTGTGCATGCAATAAGACAGTAGCAAACGTAGGTGAAGAAAGTTTTGAGAAAACATCTGTCCCATGCCTATTGTTCACAGAAGGCTGTTACTATCTTCTCAAAAGATACATAAAAAAACACTGACTGTAAGGACATGGATCCTCCCAGAGGCAGAAGCCTGAGCAGTAACCGGCCAGACGTCAATAGACAAGTTTCCGTGGGCATGCATGATAAAAGCTATATTTAAAAACTTATTTTCTTCTTACAAGAACAACTCCAGCTGGACAAAAAACATGTAAGCAATAGGGATATTTAGAGATAGGAAACAAAGCTGCCTGGGAGTTTTCAGTTATGTCCTCTGCTGTGTGATTATGATTAGAAAAACATAATCTTGGAGGGGAAAAAACTCCTGTAAATGCTTGTAGGTCAGTTGTACATTTGCAATGTATTTGATGACCAATTTTTATGTCCAAAATCCCTTAATAAACACAAACAAGCATGAAAGAACATCTTAACATTTTGAACATCCCACTTAATTTTAAAAATAAATATGCTCTGAAAGCACAATCCATTTACACATTTTCCTTGTCACATTTTGAAATGGAAGAACTATTTCAGCTGAACAAAAAACTCAAAACGAAAATTAATAATACTGCCGTAGAAATACAGTAGCTTTACCAACGTATTTTTCATTACTGTCATGGGCTGGACTAAAGGTTTTTGAAGATGAAAGCTGTCGGTACAATTTCTTTTTAAGTTTTCATGTAGAAATAACTGAAAAAATAAACATCAAATACTGTTGTGATGGTCTATTCAAAACATGGGAATAGTTTTACCATTATGAAGAAATTGAAGCACATGATATACTCTTGGGCCAAAAGACTAGGCAAAATGTGGAGAGTGTTTTCAGGATAGTTTTGAGAAAATGCAGTCTGGCCTGAAATCCTGAACAATGAAGTCAAATTCTCCTTTAGGTTCCTTATGTGTTCAAAGAACTGGAATTTATACTGTTTTTTGGTTTGTTTGCTTGTTTTTGCAAGAAATTTGGTTGCTTCTGCAGAATTGCTGGTTCCCTCATCAGTTCTTCCTCCTAACTAGAATGGCCTGTTTACTTGAAATTTTGAATAGCTGTTCTGGTCAAACCATTCTTTCAAGGCATATCCTAACACTGCACATGTTTTGAATTGTACTGTAACTAAAAAGAAAAAAAAAGCTGAGAGCAATGAGCTCAAAGGTCAAGGAACATTTAATTTACCCTAAAAAAGTTACAACGACTTTTTCCCTCTTGAATGCCTCTCAAGAGACAGTTTCCACTGACTCTTCCCACTGAGAACAGACAGTCTTTTGTGAAGATTTTTTTTTCTTCTGTGTCTACCATTCTCCAGAATTTGTAGACTTATATAGTCCTAAAGTTTTTAGTATTTTTTTTTTAATAGAAACACTCATTCCTTGTCACAAAATAAGGCTCCTGTAAGAAAATTCACAGTAACGCAAGAAAAAAAAAGAAAACAGATCATGGATGTGAAAATATATTGAGTTTGCTATTGTAAAATTTTCATGGTAACTTATAATAAAAGTGGTCTACTTTTTAAAACTTTTCTTTAACATATCTATTGATACTTATGCTACAGCTAGAGTACCCATCCCTTCATAGCTATACACATTACTATTATATCTGTCACTCCACACGGCTTTCTACTAGCTTAATTAAATATATTATTTTTGACTGTGACTCTAATTTCTTCTCAGGCTTTTTGGGAAATAGTGGAGTACCACAGAGTTTTAGAGGAGAACCTGAAGATACCAAGAAGTGCTAAGAATTTTTCTTTGCTTGTCACAATTAGGCTACTGTAGAAACATCTCCAGCTCTAAGCCTTTATATATTCTAATGCAACCAATATAACCAACACCTTTGGACAAATTTTACTTTGGACACTTTTACTGTAACATCAAATCAAGGACAGAAACTCGACTACTAGTGTTATTTTGTATCATCATTTTGTAGCATCACCTTTCAAAACAAGTAGTCTTTGCCACAGCATAAAGCTATCCTGAATGCAGACAAGGACTAGATAGACTAGATTATGTGCCCTGCAAAAAACACACCGTTTTTATCTTGGGGCCAGTCAGCATTTACAGAGAGATCTCGTGATGTTGTTCTTGAAGAGCACTTTTTAGTCAAAAGCAGAAAAGGGGAAAAAAAAAAAAAAAAAAAGACTGAAAGACTGAGGATGAGGAATCATTCTCCCCATCACCTCGAGGTGCTGTTTCAAAAAAGAGACACAAGGAAAATCAAAAGCATATGATATCAGTAGACTTCAAATGACTGGTTCCTAGTATCAGCTCTTTTTCTTGTTCACCCTAGCTGGATGCAGGTTCTTTTCAGGAGGCCAGCTCACTCTAGGTGTACTTTTAAAAAGAAATGGAAATCACTGTTTCTCCCAGTAGCTCCAGCTTCACCAGATCGGCAGCCCACCAGCTAAAAGCGATTCACAAGCATGAGTCTTCTGCTTTGAAAACCATTATACTTATTTTAACATTATTAGATAGATGTAATCTCTTGCAAACTTCTGGGACAAAGATAATTTCTGATATCAAGGATGCAGCTATACAACGAATAAGGAAAAATCAAACTCATCCATTATTTCAAACTGATAAACATTGAATAGAACTAAGTGATTTGGCCTCAGGGCTCTGAGACAGTCACACGCAGAAAGAATCTATTGTGCATCGCTGAATTTGTATCTGAAAGACAAGGACCTGGAATCCCAATGATACCACTAAGGTGCAATTTAAGCCTAGAAAAATTCTTATCCTTTTCTTTAGTCTACAGTAGAAAAAGGAACTTTGAATGAGAAAGCTAGAATGAGACACCACAAGTCTTTTCAGCATATTCATTCAATGTGGCATTTCAGATGTAGCTAGTGCTAAATATTCCTTATCATTTTATGTCAGTTTAGAAAAAAGAATTAATTCTTGCTCTTACAATTCTAATGAACAGGTTTTGTTTTCTATTTGCTCTTTAGGCTTACTTGAGGAATTAAATTTAGTTAGTGAATAATAAATCAGCTGAATAGTTAAGTGGAAAACTGCTAGGTTTTATTCATCTGCCATTGATGGATATGATTCATATGAATTTGTCACTCATTGTGGAAAATTCTCAATTAGCATCATGAATGTGTTGATGAACTAATCAATCTGTCTTTCACACATGTTTAAAACTCACAGCAGCAATATCAACAGTATTTAATTGTGAAAGGTAACTACAACAAAATCTAAGCAGCCCCCATGGCCATATGTTTCAAAGAAAGAAGTCATTAGAGGGAGCCAGGAGTGCCTAGCATTATCTTAAAAATAAAGCTAGTTTAAAATATGAAAGTAAAACATTCTTTTTTTTTTTTTTCTTTTTTTTTTTTCCTGGAACTGGCAAACTGAATCATAACTCAATAGGGAACAATCCCAATATCTAATCAAATTGTTTAATCAGCTATCTTTCTCAGAATTTCTCACTCCAAATCTAGCCCACAAATCTTAAACCTCCTCGCCTTTAAATCTAAAAATAACTTATAATTCACAGTAAAGCAGGTTGAGGCATTAGTCAAACACAAATTTCAGTGGTTGATGTATATGTCAGAGTCACTAAATTCAGCCAAGCAGAGCGCAGGTAGAAAGCATCTGTTAGTGTCCTTGTGGTTCTGTATTCACATAATAAGGTAGACTTGTGAACCTTGGTTCCTAATTCTAGAGAACATTATTTTCCTTTATAGAATCAATTTGAAAGTTTCAAATGAATCCACCTTCAGCTGGCCTGGAATCCACCTTCAATTCAAAGGATTGCTATCATAACTCACTTAGATCATCAATTTTCAACCTAAAAAAAATGCTTGAAGAGAGCTAGTGTGATAACTGAGTACATTTTACCTATCCTTTATCAAACACACTCATATTAAGTCAATACCTATGAACTGAAGTCATCACTAAATTAGTGCAGAAAATACACCTTCCTAACAACCCCAAGAAAACAGCAAATAGGGAGAAGATTTGTCTTCAGTTTTTGTTCTTAGAAACAAGTAAGCATAGTTTTTCATTTGAGGCAAGCAAATGCCTCAAATTGGCTTTTGTTTTTCTTGAGGATGTGGATTTCATTAGTGCAAATACTGCTGACATGCAAGCATTGAACCTGACAATGATACCGACTAAAAATCAGTGCATATGAAGCCAAAATGAAAGGTGAAACCATTGGTTCTTTCCATTCAATTTGTATATTGAATTCTAGCATGCTGATTAATAATGCTGATTTTTAGCACAACAGCTGTGATATCCTCGTTGTTTGATAAATGCCAGGAAAATAGTGCTGGTTCGAGGAAAGCCTCCAAGCAAACTTATTTAACAATAACAGTGTTAATATAGCTAAAAGAAATGTGTGGAAAGAAATAAGATTTTTTCTCCAAAATAGCCAATTGTTTTAGTCATAGAGAACAGATTTGAGGTTTTTTTGTTTTGTTTTGACTGAGATGACTGTGAGGGACTCAGCCTGAACTGATATATCTCACAAAGACACTGAAGCAATGTACATCTCTTAGTGTCCCAGCCTGTCCAGCATCAGCCTATTAGGTTCTGGGGTTAGATTGTCTGTATTTCCATGTTTTGACATCTCAGTGCAGTAGCAGAGTGGGCAAAGAACAAAGATCCTGCCTTACAGATGGAAAATCCTCTTCTCGCACTTGTTTTCCAGCAGAATTGCTATTCACTTCTGCTGCCTAATTGGCACCGCTCACACAAAGCCTCCCCGCATCACTCCTTCCTTTAGTCCCCATTAGTCTTCAGTGTCTAGTCAGGAAGAGTATTTAACCTGCTAATAGAGGGAGAGCTTCATTGTACCCAGCACAATTAACTGACCTTGACTTTTCACAGCTTCATATCTCCCTTCAGTAACTTCTTCTCTAGCACAGACTGCGGCTGTGTGAGGAAGCACAGTGCAAAATTAGCCTTTGGGACTTGCAGCACCATGCAGCATCTCCAAAATCACGCACCAACCTGCCTTGGGGTTAATGTCTGTGCGACACTGCCACTTATGTCACCCCAAGTCTCCTGGCTGTTTAATCACTTTGCAAGGCTGCACCAAAATTTTCTATACCAGTTACCAGTCCCTGGGTTGATTTCTTCTACCAGGAAAGAAATCCTTCAACCAAATTCTTTTATCTTAGTTATCTCCAAAACAAAGGAAACACAATTTCTATTTTCAAATAAAAAATTCCTGCAGCATCCATAATTGCTTGCCCATGTCTTTGACAGCTTTTTTTTTTTCTTGCGCAAAATTAGACTTTTTTTTTTTGTCAGAGATGTTCCCATTAGCTGTCTTGTTGAAAATCAGCCAAATTTATCTAAATTAGAAGCCTCTGAAAAACTGAAGTTCACCTGAGTTCAGCAAGGATTTCTTGGAACTTAGCAGTTAAGTTCTCCATTCAACAGCATTTTTCTGCTATTTTCCACAACAAAAATGCCAAATACAGGCTCGTTTTCTGTGCTGGTCTGTAAAAAAGAACAGTGTTAGTCCAGCTACCTCCTTTTTCTGTCAGTTATTTCCTACCTCAGAAAGCCCCTAAGCCTGTAGCGTTCATTTAATTAATTCGGCAAATAATTATTTACTATCATAATTATGTATTTCATACATATAATAAAATTAATTTAAATTCATAACTACATTATCTAGATTGCACTTCAGTTATTTAATAAATATACGAATGGTTAAAACAATCTAAATCAGATTAACTATTTAAGTGAGTGAGGAAGACACATTTTGCACAAAGAAAACACTGCAGTCTCTGGATCCATTAATATATTAAACTCTCCATCATGATTTACGTATTAACGCTCCTGCATGAGCACATCAAAAATAATGGAATGTAATGAGGAGGTTAGAGTCAACAAAATGATTTTGCATTAATAAGTGATTGGCTGGAATCATAAACCAATATGAAAATTTACATATGTAAGCTTCCCCATTCCAGCGTGGAACAATAATTTGATGTAGCTGTCGAGTGCAAGAAAGGAAACATACTGCTAGTGCCAGAAGCAAAGTGTAACTAACTAAGTGCCATGGCCTGAAAGCCACATTTGCACTTAAAAATTTTAAACTATTTGCCACCTTCAGAGAATTAAGCACAGAAATACAAGAGAACTCAGAGAGCAGATAAATGAGAGCAGAGAGGCTATGGAGACACAGGAAAAGCCTTCTGGCTAAATAACAACACTAAATCATGTCTGCTCTCTGTGACCAAGAATGTAGAAATCAATGTCAGAATTCAGCAGCAATTTATTCAGGGGCAGGGGACCAAAATGACTGAGGAAGAGTTTGAGGACAGCTTCCAGGGAATAAGAAAGCTTTCAAAACGCAGACTAGAAAGAAAGGCTTGAAGAACCCAATTACCCGACAGTGACTGCCGCAGCGAGTGCGCTGCTTGCCGCAAGACAAGGGAAAGGCCGGGAGCTTCCGAGCGCACCCTTTGCTTGGGGAATCCTAGAGCCAGGCATGTGCTTAGGTATTCACCTCAAACAACTTCTGAAATATGTAAAATGGCAACAGCTTCTGCTCTCTGCAGGAAGTCTTGCTGGAGGAATACAGGTGATGTCAACTATTTTTGCACCCGAGATGCATCAAGCACAACACCTGTGCAGCCAGTAAGTGCATCTGTGCCCGTCCAGACTCTTCCTCAGCCTTCTCAGATTGCCAGGTTAAGCTCAGCTCTGAAAACATTTCAAATGAATATATAGAATTCATAGTTAACACTAAGGTGGTACCTAAGTCCTACAGAGACAGTGTTTCGCTTTTTGAAGGAAAAAGAACAATCCCCAGAAAACAATAGTAATTGCGACCAGAGACTCCAGATAGCTTTAGAAGAACAGCGGAATGAGCAAAGCTAAAGTAGAGGATGGGAAAGGAAGATGTTCAGGTAGAGATAAATATCTATTGGCTGAAGTAACTGCCAACATTTCTGTACCCGTGGGTGAGGGGCACACTCTGCATATTTATAATTTTATAAAAGGATTTTATATTTTAATATGTTTAACCTGAGCCAGTCAGAATGAAAGACAATGGAACAAGAACCAAAGGAAACGACATTGTCCAAGTCTATTGAAGACACAGAGTTTTGACTTGCACACACAGACCTAAACATAGGAAAAAATTAGACTGGTTGCAATAAACACAGGATATAAAAACAAGCAAAAGGTTAGAGTCAGGTTGCCTACAAACAGGAAGACAAATTAAGTATTTCCATTTACCACATTTATAAACTGAACTTTCTCGTTTTCATGTTGAACCCTTCTCTCTTATACATGCAATCGGAGAGTGATTCCTTCACAGCCAAACACCTGAGATGTTAGGGCAAAACTTAGCACTAGCTGCATGACCACCATCAGTGTTCCTTAGAAGCTTAAAAACTAGAATCATTTCAATATTAAGACTTTTTTTTCATTACTGTTGAATTTCAAAAATATATTAATTATACATTCCTCTCATGAAATATTTATGTTAAACTATTTTTCATTCATCTGCAGTATACCATAGCTATTATTTCATAGGACTGCTTTGTTTTAATGAAACTTGTATCTTGGTTTATAATTTCTGCTAGGGGATTGATATATGACTTAACCAGAAGAAGTGAAAGCCCAAAGCCACTAGCAGTATTTTTTTTTATATAATATATACATTAAGCATTCACATGTTCCTGGGTAACTGGAAGAAATTTGGTGGCTTGTCTGACCTTTGACAAGAACCCAAGAACAGGTGATATATTGATTTTAAACCTCACACAGCTAATGAAATACTGCCTGTATGTTATGATAAAACTGAAGCTGAAGTTATTTCCCCTTAAAAACAAAAGCTTGTTCACTTTTCTCCTTGAAGCAATCAGCATAAGCAGAAATGGTCCTGCATTATAGTTTTAAAATACAAGCAAGGGGAAAAAAAAAGCAGGGTTAATAGTATGGTTGGAATCATACTTAATGTGTTTCATCAGGGATCATTCTGAAACATTACTACTTTTTTTTTCCTACTAAATACATCATTACTTAATTATAATAAATCCCAAATGAAATTATGGTTTTATTTTACACAAAAGTATAATGACACATGGTGTTTGCCCTGAGGAGATTACATACGAGACAGGAGAGGTATAGGAAGACAACTGAAAGACCGAGAAACCGAGAAACCGACTTTCCCAAATCATTCAGCTAGTCGGGGTCAGAACAAGAAATCTCAAATATCCAACCAAGTGCTAATTGTTAGCTGATATTACTGTTGGTATATTGATATAGTTTTAATTAAATTATTTACTACTTGTGCACTACATTTACAATTTCAGACACACACAGGTATAGATGACATGTAAACAAATATCTTATTTGGTTGTTGGAGCTTTTCTTGTGCGATTTCCCTATTCTTGTAATAAGCAGAGCCTTCTCACCGCCAGAGAGATTAAGTAAACAAAAAATGCAGTCAACAGGAGCTAGAAAACCATTTCATAATTTTTAGCTTACTCAGTGGAACAATAAAACACTGCATCATTCCTTTACCACCACCCACATAATGTATATGTGAAACTTTATACAGCATGGGGGCTTCTGAGCAGGGCAAGTACAAGAAAGATTGTGATGAGCATCATCAAGCCCATTTCAATTGTGATCAGATATATAGGGCAAAAGTGTAACTTGCTTTACACTGTTATCAAAGTCCAGATAAATCACAGATAAAAAGGTAATTGCTCCATAATGGTCTGGTCATAGCCAGACAATAACTGATCTACTGTTTTACTTTCTTCATTTTTTTAAGAATAATTGTCCAGAAATTACAAAGAAGGACACAAACTATTTTCCTTCTTGTTGGGTAACATAATCATGGAAGAGTGATTAAATTTGGAGTTTCATATCAATATTTTGATCTATCTTTAAGGCAAAGCTTTCCTTTGATAGAGACTCAAATTAAGGTCAATATTAGCAGGGATATATACACTTAGTGACTCAGTGCTGTCACTAGTGTCGTATAATTAACCAGCTACACAATGTTGCCAGAATATCTGGTTGATATTACTTACAAATTTTGTTCTTCTTTTCACCTTTGGCTCAGTAGTTCACTTGATGTTAATACAAAAGAGGTTAAAATTAACACAATCCTAAAGTGTAACACCTCATTTAATTCACGGAATACTTTACTGCAACTCCCATTTTCTTGTTATGCAGTGAAAAAACAATCTAAAGAAAAATGTTAAATCAACCAGAAACAGACTATTTTTCAAATTTTCCATTTTGCAACTCCACTGAAAATTCACCACATTTAAAACTCTAGACAACAGTTGGAAAGATACAGAAATACAGCAAGTTTTGCCCAAAGCAGGGTGAGGAAACCATATATGTGAAAGGTAAACTGGGGTATGTCAGCAGATTTGGTATGTTGTGACAGGTGGGAAACCTACTTCAGAGATGAAAATATGAACTATGAAAATATGGAGACGGTAATTAAGAAAGCAAAACTCTACGGAGTATTTGGTGGAGCCACCAAAAGCGCAGGGTCACAGGCTGGTGGTGGCATCTCCACACATTGGAGCACAGTGCTGGGTGACACTTCGCAGGTCATCAGTCGCAAGGTGTTTGGTCAGGCTTCAGCCCTCACAAAGGAAAAGATTGTTCTGTGGTAGGAAATGAAGACAAAGGAGATGGAAATCTTCTTAAAGGCACTAGCAAAAAAAAATCATTTAGGTTACTGCACATTTCTTAGGATGGCTAAAAATTTGCAGCATCCTCACTGTGATGACACCTTCACAACAGCAGCCCTAGGAATCTGGAGAAAGCGAAATTTTCTCAAAAACACCTACCTTTAGAAAGAGACCAAAAAGTTGTCCATAACATGAACTTTAACACTTCCTAAGAGTATGCATACGTTATAATTTCTATTATTAAGAATTTT
The DNA here is from genome assembly GCA_034781795.1 of Crypturellus tataupa. NCBI lineage: Eukaryota > Metazoa > Chordata > Aves > Tinamiformes > Tinamidae > Crypturellus > Crypturellus tataupa. The sequence goes on from JAWLRI010000674.1 coordinate 206,432, forward strand.
TTTGCTGTATTACAAACTTTTACTATAATTTAGAAGATAAAGATCAAAGTTTTTTTCCATGGTGACAGATTTCCTCCGTTTCATAAGCAATGGTCTAGTTTCCACTCATTTTGTGCGGCATCATTAGATATAAAAGGAATTTTCCAAATATTTTCAATTGTTTTTTAACACAACCACTGGGTTACTTCTCTAGCAATGTACTAAAATGTCTGGCGACAGGACAAGGCTCTCCCACTTTCACAGTATGCAACACAACTCTCAGCAAAGCTGTAAGAGGACTTTCTTCATAGTAGCTATAAAAACAAGCCAGATGTCGGATCAAATTCAGGCCTAAATCCACAAATCATATCCATTACTGTGCAGCAGTAGCACAGGAGAAGAAAATGAGGAAACTTGACATGTGCTCCACAGAAGCCTACAGAAGTTTTAGATCCTTTCTGCATGCTTTTCAAAAATGACATGACAGGAAATCAAATTCTGTCTAATTCTTTAAAAACATCTTTTCATAATAAGCACATCGGCTTTCTAGGAGCCACCACTCCTGTTCATAGCCAAGAGACACCAACTGCAAATCTAAGTGTGCTGAGGCTGGAAAAGAACCCACTCAGAAGGACACTAAGGAGCCCTCCAGGGCATTCCAGTCGGACTTCAGGTATACTCCAACTGATTGGTCTCACTTGCAGCTGTTTACATACAGGAAAGCCTTTACTTGGAAAAGTTCACTTAACAATATTATAAATGAATTCAGAACTAAAGGTATTTGCTGCTACCTTATAGGCAGTGTGTCATATCCGTTAGAGGGATACTGAATTCCTAATAATTTTAGGTGGCTTTAAGGAGATACTTGCAGCTTCCCTTCCCCTTCCTGTTAAGGAGAAAGTGCTCCTGCTGGACAGCCAAATCCTTTTCTGTCTGGGCCTTAAATATTCCTTTCCCAGTTAATCAAGTAAAACACATTTGCTTTCACCCTTGAAACTACATTCAGAACTACTTTTGGCCCAAAGCATTACACATAATTGGGTTGCGATGTGCATAGTAGCAAGAAGAGAAGCATATATTCAACTATAAAATCAGCTGTTACACATCCTCTGTTCTGCAGGTACATGCATCCCTGAAGTTAAGAAAAAAACATGAATAAATATGACCTATTCGACCAAAACCAGTCTGAGGATAACTAATTATTTTATACGTACTTTCATGCTTTATGTATTCTATACTCATATACAATGAATCTCATCATTGGTTATAAATATAATTTTTGCAGTGCCCGAATGATGTTGTTTTAGGTCATTTTTTTAAACACATCTGATACCCTATGGACAAAGTTGTATATAGACTAAAGGATTACAAAAACAAGGATAAAGTCAGAATACAGATTACAGTGCAGGTCATATTTCACCAGTCCATTATACAAATGCTCTTGGGGCCTAAGACAACATCCTTTCAACATTCTAGTCCACCTACTATTAGGATATGAAGAAATACATTTAGTAATTTATTGTCATTGGTATGTGAAAGAAAAACAAAACAACATAAATTTGAAATATTTCCAAAAATAACACTTTATTTTTCTACCAACTAAAATTTCTAGGGCTTGTTAACAACAAAATTATTGTATTTAGGCTTTAAAGAGAACAGAAATTCTGTATAAAATGAGGTCTAGACTAAATTAATAAAAATTGGTCAGCATCAATTATTCTTCAAAAGGGTTTTCATAAATTCTTTTCCATGAACTGCAGGACTAGTTTTTGAAAACCAGCCTTCATGAGTTGCAAAAGTAAACGTACAAATTTTATCACAGAAAAAAAGCAGTGTTTTTGTGTGTTGCAGCCTAGGGTAGATATGACGAGACAAACCCTACTTCATAGGTGAAGGAAGGTATCATAAAAATAGTTACGCATAATAGAAGGAATATAAATTTATTTTTAAAAATAAATGGAGCAAATTAAAGATAAAATTTAAGACGAATATCAAGAACTTTCTATGAAAGAATGATCTCTTGGGCTGAAGTACAGTTGTATCTCCACTGAGTTCATGAGGAAATTTCTCCTGAGCCAGTAGAGCCAAGACTAGACTCACACACAGGAGACAGCTGGTCTTCCATTATTTAATTACATATTTTAAATCTGAAATATATAGCTCATCAGTAAACTGATACTAGAAAAGAAATTCCTTCATTGGTAAAGAAATTTGGCATTCTTTTGGGTTTTCCACCTGTACTCTGCAAGCCTTGGAATTTGCAACAGGAAAAATAGCCCTTATGGCAACTTTCACTTACCTGTTTGAGGAAGCGACAAACTGACCTGTCACAGAAAATTTTTGACAAAGTTAATGGAAAATTAAAACAGAGCAAGGAACGGTTAATATTTTACACAGCAAGGCAAGGAAACTTTAGAGACTAGCCCTGAAATCTGGAACAGTTTGCTACCCTTAGCTTGCCTCTCTGGAAAGAGAGGACTGCAAGATTATTAAAAACCTTGTTATGCATAACTCCTAATTACGAGTCTCAGTCTTGGCAGTGGACAGCCTTTGGCTCCTCCAATAGCGTTATGGCTGATTCTAACAGCTTTTGTAAATACCACAGAAATCTCACAGAATAATAAAAAATATTGTGTTCCATGCACCAGACAGCCATAGATCCAATCACAGATTCATTTACAAGCATCTTCACTGAGCAGCTGTAAAATTAGGTCAGCAAACCACTTACCGCTGGCTTACATCAGTCATGCAGAATTTCAACTGCTTCTCCCTGCAGTCAGATTTACTTAACCTCTTCCCAGAGATGCAGCATTTGATAAATAAAAAGCTGGGTACTACCATTGTTTATAATAGCAGCAAGAAGCAATTATGGCACCCGAACATAATTAATGTTGGCCTGTCATTAAAACCACAGCCACCAATTAGTCTTAAAGGTAATGCTTTTAATACACATAATCAATAGTAAGCCCATTAAAAAGCTGTCAGATTTTTTCCCCTCATTCCTTTTATGTGGCAGCAAACAAAACCAACTTACAAGTGGACGGGGTTGTTGTTTTGTATCCCTCCCCCTTTCTTCCAACCCACTGAAGGAAGGAGCAAAAGATGACTGGGTTTTGAGTCTGTTGCTGAAACAATGAAAATGATAAATACTCGCATTATCTGACCATGTTTACAAATGACTGTGATGGTCCTTTTTAACACTGCGAGGCCACCATGTGTTGCAGCCACTGTTTGCGAATCTGTCTCCCTGATTAGGCAGTGCTCTCAGTAATAGCCCTGATAGCACCGAACATATGTTGTGGGAAAACGCTGTCAAGCAAAAAAGCTAAGCAAATCTCATCTATCTCTGCCACCTTTAATATATGCACTTACTTTTTCAGCTTTTTTTTTTTTTTTTTTTAAGTTCCACAGAAGAGGAATAGATTTGAGTTATGCATATTCAAGGATTTTGAATATACCTGAATAAAATAGCCTCTTGGATTTAAAATGGTGCTAATACAATCACTAGAAAAGGACCAATCTTGTTGCTCAATTGAAATTCAAGGCATAGACCAGCACAGATAATCATTAGCTGTTCCTAATTAACCAAGGCTCACGTAACCGAGGCATTGAGCTAGACAGCAAATGTAGCTCCCTTTTCCGTTTTTTGAGGCCCCGCACACCAACACATCATTGGGTTTGTACACACCCAAACACAGCCGGAGATGCCTTTGAAAATTAATATATTGCAGCTGAAGCAATGTTGTCTTAGCATGAGAATGCCAGGTTTTATCTATATTTTTAGCTGCAAGTCTTCGAGCAACTTTTAGGATGTATTCGCTGCTTACATACTGATAACACGGAGACCACATGCAGCACTAAAGATGTTATGTCTCAGTGCTTATTCTCTTTGCACAGCTGTAGAATAGACACATATATTTGTCTGTCTGTGTGATATGTCGTGTGTCATTGCCACACGACACCAAACTATCCAGTTCGGTCAACATTCCTCTAAATTAATTGCAGCCCTTTAGCAGTGACAATAAGCGCAGCAGCTGTCTGTGTGTTTTGCACAGTCTGGGCTCTCCAGTGAGCAAGTTGCCATCATTTCCAATGTTTTTCAAGTAACTTGTTCCTCAAAGCCGAGTACTGCCCTTCTACTATTCAAGTCCTCCTTCCAGTTCATTAGATACCGCTAAGACCCACAGATCTGCACTTGCTGCAGATTTTTATGACGCTGCTCAAACTAAATGTAAGTAATAAGTATACAAGGGGAAAATAAATAAATAAATAAAATCTTCCAGCCTCAATGCCTCTAGAGCGGCTAAACCTTACACGTAACTAAGCGCCCAGCAGACGTTAAATGTGATTAGAGCACTTGCTCACTGCTAGTGTTTGTCAGTAATGGGAACCTTATGAAAATTTAAAGTACAAATCAAATGCAGGGAATAGTTCATCTGTAAATCTTCCCCTGCCAACACCAACAGGATCATATTTAATAGAATTCCTGTCCTGTTTCACGCAAGGGCAGTGCGAAGAGCTTCACAGGGGAATCTATCACTTACAGATTTCAGAAACTAACATTTCCAACAACAAAATCATATTTCCTTTGCAAGTAAGACTTCAACTGAAAAAAAATCAGGCTGCTTACTGCCTTAGGGTTTGCAGAAAAATATCTTATATCAAGTACGTTGCCAAAACATGTTAATTATATTTAGATGCCAGAATCTGCATTAGAATTTAAATATTAAGAATTTACTCAAAGAAAATACCATAATTGCTTATGTCTTACTTAGTGAGACCTGTCAAATTTGTCCATATGATACCTGCTCCACTGGAGATGGCTCTTACACTCAATGTTTAGGTTGTACTAGTGTCCAGAGGTCACAGAACATCCAGACATAAATAACTAAAGAAAAGATGTGGAGCTTTAGAAAACTGATGGCTGAGTGAGTATTCAAAGATCTGACAGTGAATTTTGCCATGAAGTATAACCATGCACAAATATACTTGTGTCCAGCAGCTTTTTCAAAGAAAATAAAATATGTACCCACATACTTTTTTCCAGGTTCTTACCCAGTTATAGAAAAACAAAGTACAGTAACTATGTATTCATTGGGTAATTCATTGGGATCAATCTACATATTTGTGTTGCACTGGTTTATTTACTCCACTATTCCAAAAGCAGAATAAATTTTACACGCAGGAAACTATCACACTCAGACAAAGTTGACTTGCAAATAGAACACAAGTTCATTCATTTGTTATTTCATGATCAAAATACCTCATAAACCACAGTTTTAAGCATAAATCTCTCCCTCTTTCTTTTATTTTTTTTTTTTGGTAAAGTGTATATTGTATATGCCCCATTACCCAATTTAATTACACTTAGTTAATTTTATAGAAGGGACTTATTTTTCTTTGTCTCATTCTGTCATAAATTATGTCCTAAGAAAGTACAAGAGTGGCTGTATTATGCTTTCACATGGAGACTCTATATTTATTTCATAAATCCAATAGTTTCCCTCCTTCACATTAAAAAGAGATGTTCCACACTAGCAACACAGGAGGAACAAAATACAATTCCCTGCCCCTGACTGCACATGCTCAGATTTCTTTAACAGTGTTTATTTCTAATCAGAATGTATTTTCTATTAGATTAAAGGCAAATGCGAAGACTTTTAATATAAATTTTCAGACAAAGAGAACTGCTTAAACATTTCTGCAATGCCCATGCAGTTCTCAGAAGACCTAGCTACATGCAAGTGTTCAGGTCATCTCAGATCAGTGACATTGTTTCTTTATTAAAGACCTTCTTTGAAAAGCAACATGTTTATTCCTTTGAGTAATTAAAGTCGTAAATAAATAAAGGACAGTTCTTACTAAATAAACTTGTTTTACACCCTAATTTCTTATCTGTTATGAAAAAAATGCTTACTGAGGGAAAAGTATCAGTATTTAAGGGAAAAGGCATTAGAATTTAGTAGCTACCTATAAAGCTCAAAGGAAAAAGAAATTTTCAGACTGGAGATAGAGATGACAGGGAATAGGTTTATCTTTCCAAAGTATCCCACATTTTAATTCCTTGTCTCCCCACTCCTTTCTTTATATCTCCCATAGGGATGATTTTGACTTTAGGAACATTTTGGGGGTTTTCCATGTTGTGTGCTTCCTTGGTGAAGAACGTTCTCCCTGAGCACTGCTTTTAAAGTTGGCAGGCATTTAAAGCCCTACTCATCCAAACAAGGAGCTTCCACCACCTTCTCTCCAGACCAGAAACCCCAACCCACCACCTACAGCCCAAGAAGAGCCCACAAACAAAGGGAAAATGCTACTTTTCTTAGCCTATGTTTTCCTAATTTTCTTCCTTTCTTTTACATCAAGAATAATGTTGACTTTCATTTACTTTCTTTCCCTTGAGGACTTGTTTTCAAGTTGTCAAGTCAATTCAGCACAAAAAGGAAAGGGAAGGAAGATCTTTTATTTAGGCTGCGCAGGCAAAGCATGAAAGTGAAACATCTCAGATGCTAAAAGGCCATTCAGTAGTTGTGATGTGGTAGAAAAAATTTTGACTTCAATATCCATGTTTCAAACCTAACAGTCAAAACAGATACTTCCTTATTTGCAAAATTTCTTTTTAAAAATCCCATATATCTAGGAACAATAGGAAAATTATTTAAAGTCAAAACATTTAAAATGCAGTTTAAAAATACCTATACAAAGCTACAAAACAAATATATATATCATTATTTTTTAACAACTTACAGTAGTTAAATTCAGAAAATAAAGGAGGCTCATTCTTTTTTATCTTTCCCTCCACTTATATGCAACAACTCAAACACTTTCCTCTGTATTGGCCCTTTATAAAGGACTGTAAGTAAAAAAAACTCATATAAAACACCCTTTTTCCTCTCCTTTCAAGCTATTATGTCCAATCTGCCAGCATATTTAAGCTCACATCAGTTACTCCACTTGCGAACACTGAAGGAAGTATTTACAAATGAGAAAAGACAGTGCAAAGCAACTTTGGAAAGTCATAAACCTTTAATGTAATCAGTAAGTCTGCTATCAGCTATTCCTCCTCCTTGGAAAGCCTTCCTCACTCTCAGCACTTCACATACTAAGTGCCTCCACTATCCCATCAGTTTTTAAAAATTCACAAGGTGCGTATTGAACATAGATTGCCTTATAGGCAACGATAGGTATTCTTACATTATAAGCAATGCACATGTACACTTAAAATTTGTGTTAATACTTCTGGCATGAAAATAATGGATGATGCATACCTGAGTCCTCAAGGTCTCAATTTTAGAATTAACTTATGCTAGTAATAGGTAGGACTAATTAGCATGTTTAAAGTACCTGAGATTTTTAACTAGAATGTCTTCTTCCCCCTCCCTCTTACTTCTGCATGAGCTTCTCTTCTCCCAAAAGGTGGATTCAGGTGAAGTGCAAATCGCCTCAAACCTCCCTATTCGTTAAAATAGTCCAACTCCAAATTTTCACAAAATGTCTTGTTGAGGACAGGATCTGTGTGGAAAGAAGGCTGGTGAACCTAATGCCAGGGCCTAATGGAGAAGACATCTCCCTTTGCAATAGGCTTGTAATATTAATTAGATCTTGAGGGTTTTTTTCTCCTGCAGTCTACATAAAATGAGCATGGATGTGCTTGTGCAGTCTGCCCTGACAAGTCAAGATAGAAGAATTTCTTTCCTTTCCTTCCTTGCATCAGATGTGTCTTCATTAAAGTGTGTTCTTTTCTAAACATGTTATTACTTTTCCAGTCATGACAGAAACAGAGGTTATGCTGTACAGCTCTATTTTGTGTTTAACAAACCGTATAACCAGACCTGTTATTGTGTGTTTCTCTGGCTTTGAACCTATTCATGTGGAGGCATCCCTGAATTTGAAATCAGAGAAGGAGAAGGTGTCTTTATATTTACTAAAGACTTTTTACACTCTATTCTAACATGCTATTAATGCTCAACTGGGAATTCAGCCATATGCAGTAGTGATTAGACTGCAAAGCCTGAACTATACTAAAGAATATTCTAAGAAAGCTCTGGGCTAAAAAGCGACCCAAGGTAGACAGAGAGTTGCAGTTTGATGTGGTTATGTTGCAAGGGAATTGAGAAGAAATATTCAGAAGTACCATAATAAATTACAGCATAACTAATACAAAATACAGTTCAAAATTGCTACTGTTCTTTGCTTTAAGTACATCTGTTTCCTAAAAGCTCTCCAGGTTATGTTCGTCACATTCCTGAAAGTTTAGAAGAAATAAAGGTTCATTTCCCTTCTCATTTCAAGAAGCTTTACACCAGTTCATACCCTTATACACCGGAAAGATATTATTTGCAAGATATACAACACCAACAGAATAGAAAAATTAAGTTTATATGTACAGTATTCAATGATATTTTATAAACATTCATGAACCTGCTCTTTAGAAGCCTAGATAAAACTTTCAGATTAACACTTGCTGTGCATAGCTTAGCCCTACAGGAAAGTAAACTGAAAAGATTAAGGAATTTTTATTTAATTCTTGCAGTTAAGCAGGTCTATTGAAAGATAAGTATTCAGAAAGTGTAGAGAAAATATAATTTCAATATCATAACATAATTTCCTCTCATATTTTTTTCTTAGACTTTGCCTCAAAAATATTATAATGCTGTTAGTTTCCTTCACTTTAATTATTTAGAGTATTTCTAAACATTTTTACTTAAACAAGCTTAGCAATGTGAGCCCCCAGAAAAAAAAGTACTTAAGAAATTGGAAACAGGATCTGTGATGTTACATACTGAAGAACATTATTTGTCTTAAAGAAAAATGAAATTTAAAAAAAAAAAAAAAAAACATAAAAATTCATCTCTTTGTTTTTTGTTCCACCTTTCCCAATATCCAAAAAAAAAAAAAAAAAAAGTTCACTACAGCTTCTACTGCTTTCAATACACACCGAAGCAATAATTAGGATCTACACTTCTCAAAAGTCTATTTAGCTTACTGTTCATCAGAAATAAGGGGTACTTCTCTTGCTCTTTGCTGAGGTGATAGAGATTCAGTATGGTGTGATCTGGCTAGGGCCAGAGCTAAGAGGTTGGTACTAGATATTAAATCTGTATGAAGGCATTTGCAATTAGTTCATTGTCATCAACAGAGATCTACATTCAGAGAGTTGAATTTTGCTTGAATGCAAAAGACGAGGAATAAAAAGTCAGTTCAAGTCAACCCAAAACATTTTTTTCCATCTCTACCTCATTAAAATGAAATATTCTGTGCTCAGATAAATGTCTTGTTTGATCCAAGCAGCATCTCATTTTGTTGGAAGTAGTTTCAGGTGAAACATCTCTACAAAAACATTTCAGTTGTTTTTTCCTTGTATTTTTTCCTTCTTCCCTGTATTTCAGCCAAGCATATTCACATGAATTTGACTCTATTTGTGCCTAGGTTTTCTATGCCCCTTTCACCACATGAAGTATCACATAGAGAGGAGTTTCCTAGGTCCTTTATTTTACTTTATTTTCTTTTTAACCTTTCTTTCTGGTTGACATAATTTTCTATGCATAATGGCAGAAAGCTTATCTGAAAGATTTCACAAGCCTCACAGTTTCCGACTTGTCTTGAATCTATCTCACTTGGCTACAGATGGCCTATCAAATCCATCACATCCTGATTGGAATAGATTACTAAATTGATGGAGCACTGGGATTAGGCCCATCTGTCTGCAAGAAGCTCTGTAATCACGATGAGAGGTTATTGTTGCCTGCAAGCTCAGACGAGGCAAAGCACGCCATGCTGTAGGATCAGCTGAGGCTTTCCATAACCCAACACAACCTGAAAAGCAACACTCTTCTGCTAAACTCAACGAATACTAGTAAAGGGCCATACCCACCCTGGAAACATTATTTTATTGCACACACTTTTTCAGATGATTTTCTGAGAGGAAGAGAGGTTTGAAAATAAAGAACAAGTCAAATTTTGCCCTCTATTACACATGGGAACCATCACAGTTTAAGAGCCCTGGGAATTTGCGCTTGTGGGCTTGCTTGTTTGAACTAAACATTTAAGATTGAATTGTGATTTAAGATTTAGCTAAGCTAAAAAGAAATTAAAGGTAAGCACTACCCTACTTGACAAAGTCAAATGTAACCAGCCCATGGAGGACTTTTGTTTTGACTAACTGCATTTAGTTATTTTTCATACTTCTTTTTTACTTCTCTGTTCTCTGAAACAGAATATCAGTGCACAAAGAGCTGAAAAAAAACCCTGACATTTTCATTCAGGGGCATTTTCAGAGCTTTCCTAACTTGTTTCAACATTTGTGCTTTGAAACAAACCCAAGCCCTTCGAAATATCCTCACTGAAAAAATGTGACTGGGATGATCCATCCTGAGGTTTTCAAGCCAAGAAGAGCTATGAAAATAAATTAAAAGCTTGTCTATATGGAAAATGGGAAAGTCCAGTACAAGCCTCTGCTGTGCCTCCGCAGGAGACGTCTGGGGGGAAAAGTTCTGCACGTCCACTGGTCGAGAGGCTCTAGGATGAGCAGCCATCTAGGATGAGCCAGCACCTCTGGCTCCTTCTCCACTTCAGTCTGCATGCCTAAAAAACCTTTCCAAGTCAGCTATCCCAAGTCGGCATAAATAGATGCATAAATAGAAATTTATTTTCATGATTTAGGGAATTTTGCCCCCTAAAAAGTCAGCAGTGAGGACAAGCCTGCATCTCTAATGGCTAAAATACAGACAGTACTACTGTAAGGTATTATTCATACATTAATTTTAGCATTTTTCTATACTCAAACATAATGATATGATTTATATGGAAAGCAATGTATAGCAAGCATGTTTTTAAAAAGAACAGGGGAGATTAAGATATAAAGAATAAAATGTTAATGGTTTTCTACTGAGCTAAAAGCCAAAGACCTTTATGAAATCAGCCTTTGTGAGCGCTTTAATGAGAAGGCTCATTTTATCTCAGTGCTTAAGAGATTTCCTCAATAAATTCAAGTTCAGAATTTTAAGAAAAAGCAAGAAGAAAGTGAGAAAAAAAGATAGATTCAATATGTTTGTCTAATTGGAGTTTTACCACCAGACAACTCATCCACAATTTGAGCTTAAGAATAAATCTGTTTTTCACTTTCAAACACAAAGAGTGATTCTTTTTGAGATTTCAGCTAAATTTTCATGTTTATATTTGCATTCATATCAACTACTTTTAACAAGCTCAAAACAGAAAATACATGAGCCTTATATTCTATACTATTTTCACTTAGAATAAGCTCTCTCCATTCTGGAGTGAGGAAAAAGGGAAAAGAAAGACCAATGACCATTCACAAATGAAGAAGTAAGAATGAGTAAAGGCTAAATCCATCTATCTTCTGCCCTCATAGCATTAGGTAGTACACAAGGGAAAAAAATCATTCTAATCCCAATGCAGCATTTTGAAACTTTGTCATAATTTTCACAAAGGTGTAAAAAAAAAAGTGTGTTAAAAAAAAGAAGAAAGAAAAAAAAAGGAAAACTGAGACCCACAGAGGAAAGAGAATCATCAGCAAAGTCTGATAGGGAAAATGCGAATAAGTTGTTTGCTAAACAAAACAATATTATTGTGTTCACACTACAGAATGAACATAGGCTGGGAGAAGGATCCTGAAAACAAAGGTCCCAGTGGAAAAGGAGACGGAAAATATACACTTTTGCAGCGAGAAGTTGGCACAAGAGGAAGGTAGGGCATAATTCTTGAAAGAAATGAAAAGCCTGAGGCAGCAGAAAACAAGGAGCTCTAACCATTCAAACTTCCTATTCTGTCACATTTTCCAAGCAATCTTGGGCCAGGATTCCCAAATAGTCTTACTGGCTTAAAGTAAGTGGATTTAACTGGAGTAAAATTTTATTTCCCCTTCTTATCTAAAAGTCAGGAGTCATAAAAATCCCCCACTAAAGAGAATCAAAGTTATGGGGTGTTTACATACAATGTAAATAGGACCATATGTGTATAAGACTTCGTTGAATGGTGACAATAACCTCATGGGCAGAACCCTGAAGCTATGATCTCCATTCCATCCCCAAATCCCATTGCTCTACTCTCTAAAGATACTAAACCTCATTATTGTCCCTGAGGCAACCAGCTGTGGATTTGTCCTCCTCATAGAGTTCATATGTTGTGGTCCAGCAAAGAAGATGCTGATTCTAATAGAGGGAGGGAATTCCCAACTTTCCTTCTGTATCGTTTTGCACAGACCTCTGGCAAGCTTAGCCTCTCCTTAACTGAGCAGACTAAGGGACGGTGAATAGACATCCAGCAGCTTGGGGTTCATAGAGTTCCCTCACTGTTGCTTGGTGAGGAAAACACAAACAATGAAAATCTTCACAAGTAAATCAGGAAAATCTTCTACAATTGATCCATTTCAAAAAATGCATGCAGGAGATGAGTGGAAAAAAAATAAAATAAAAAAAGGGAAAGGGAAAGGGGAGGTGGTAGCTAGGAATCAACTCTTGGTTAACCCCATACAGGTTACCTACACGAGAGATTAATCCGGCCCATCTTCTCCCCTTCAATAAGATGCAGAAGCGATGTAAACCACACTATTCTCTTCTGCCTCCTCTGTTAAACTGCCCCGATGCCTACAAAAAACATTCATGCCATTTTTTTCCAGAGGAAATTATGCACATACACTCCTAATGCCTAATTTACACAGATTTTGTCCAATTGTTGTGCTTGCTCTAGCACACCACTCCATCTACTACCCTTGGAGAATGAGAATCAACTAAGCTAAGGAACAGAATTGTTTATACTTCACATGATTGCTGGGCAGGTGCTAATTAGTGACCTATTTCTGCTTCCAGGTTTCAAATTTTAGTAAGCACATCTCAAAGTAAAAACCATGAACATGCAAGTCCTTCTATATTACAGAAGCTTCCTATGCTATTAGAGTAAGATATATGTCTTATGTAGACATTATTTTCCTTTTGCCTGCTTAATTTATTTTTAACACCATCTCCTAATATGTAGTACATACACTACACTATAACATTATAAATGAGACCTTTCAAGTGCTTTCAAGAAGAACAAAAAGAAAGCAAAATGTAGAAAACCTTAAATAACTCTTTAATACATGTGAAAAATCAAATATTGGTATATCCCTCCCTCCTACATCTACCTCTCCAGAAATCCAATAATGTATATTATACTTTCTTTACTATGTGTACCTTTCATTTCATTCAAAGCCTTTAATCTTTCACTTTTTAGATAAAATGCCATAACCGTACTGCAGTAGGTTAAGATTGATTGACAAGTGCATATAATTATGCCTTCAATAGTGGAGTATGTTTTACAGTTGGAAAAAATGCACAACCTTGAAAATAAAGAAGTTGTGCCCTTTCTCTGGGATAAAAGGATCATATCAAATTGGTTCGTTTCCTTGGCAGAATGAAATAAAAGACTTCCTTTAACAAAGAACACTTCCCAAAAGGCTGCTGGAGGAAGTCTTTCTGACTAGATAATACCACACCAAAGAGAAAAATCAAACAAGGTAAAAGTAGAATTTTAGGAAATGTTCCCCTTTTAACCTCATTTTTATTCAGTAGTGCATGGAAAGGATAAAATCAGGGAAAAAAATAACTTAGTATTAAAGACAAAATTTAGAGAAATGAAGGTTACTGAATAAGCTGATAAATGGGAAAACCACTGAGTCCTCCTAATTAAATATTCTCCACATCATCCTCTTTAATTTTAATTCTGATACCTTTCATGTGCAATACAATTTAAATTTAATCTTGACTTCTTTAGCCTGGATCAGCTGCCAATCCAGTCTTATTCAAATGCTTAACAATTGACAAGGGGTCATAAGGAGGGGAAAGACTTGAAAGACATGATGTGAATTCAGGTTTCCACAGCAGGGAGAAAACTCTGCTTTAAACGCTTAGTGTAACGTTGTCATCCATAGGCCACAGAAAGATCTATTCTATTTCATATTAGCTACACATTTCTGGTAGGTAGAGTTAGGGTCCAGGTTAGTAGACAAATGTGCGAAGACAACATACACCATGCATAGCCCCGCGCTGCTGCCCATCGTGAGCAGCAAAATTCAAATCTGCCATAGCGAAGTCTGCAGTGAACTTTGTGCAGAAAAGTACCCAGGAAAGGAATAGATCTCCAAACAGCTGAGTGAAGAGCCAGGGAAAAGAAGAACCACTACTTCAGAGTGGCATTTCTGTAGTCTTTTATTACCCAGTAGTTTAGAGTCAGGACAAAACATTTAATTACATAACTCATATTTTGGGGATAGAGCTGTGGTCATCCAAAGTCAAAGGCAAGGTTCTGCCTCAAATTAGTAGCTAAACTCAGAGTGTAAACTCACCAGATACAACCGGTATCCAGGCGGCCCTGATCAGAATTTCTATGGCTGGACCTGCCTGTAGCACATTTCAGTAGGCAGTGCCCCCTCATTATCCAAACATGAGCACTTTTTGGTGTATTTCACAGCTTGGTGTATACCACTGCATCTCCAGCATGGCAAGGTGATGTGTTGATGCCTATCTGGAGATGATAACTGCAGAGAACCCTCCAGACTGCGGATTATAGACTAAAGAGGATTATTACCTCCTTACAGACAAGTCCTATTATATACACTTATTTTAATGCTAATATTTCAGAATCTGTTTTCCTGAAGTAGTGTAATTCTTTTCAAATTATTTAAATTAAATATACATTTATAAATATATAATCAGGTTTTTGGTTTGTTTTATTTGCTTTTTTGACAGGGCTGAAAATTTTACTGTTTGGCTTTTGTATGGAGTCATTAACATATCAGGTAGGAGACACAGGACATACACACTACATTGTGTACTTTCAGATACAGTGGCTGACTAGATGTTTTTGTCACATCAGGAAGCATCTTTGGAGCAGAATATCTTTTATTAATATGGCTTTAAAAAAAAATAAAGAAAAAAAGTATAAGCACCGTTTTCTACCTATATTTATTTATTCAAATTAACTCCTCGACATTTAGTATCTCAATATGCATTTCACTTAGATTTATTAAGACAGTTAGTGTATATTAAATGTGGTTCAATTGATTATTAAAACACACTCATTAATATTTAATAATGCTTTGCGAAGTTTCTCTCTTACAGCTTTACCCGAGCTGAACAAGTTGGTTTTCAATAATCCACTGGTCTGTATGTAATTAACACAAATAATTTCCTTAATATAGTAATTTAAATGCCAATTTAAGACTCAATTTAAAATGCTGTATCCCAGTGTAACCTGACCATTAAAATGCTCTTATTGCTCAGATGATTTGTTTTTCCAAATGTTCAGTGGAGAAACAGATAAAAAAGAGAATAGATCAGCATATCTTGAGAAGCTAAACCATTATTTACTTACCATGAGCTTTACCCTATATAGGGTTACTAATCATGTCAGCATTTTTCATGTGCAGCAGAGCAAACACATATAACTCTTTTCTAAATCACATTTTTAAATAAATAAATAAGAAAAGCTCCTGAACTCAATCCCATGTTTTCAATCCTATGATTTTAATCCCATGATTAAAAGCCACAAAGAAGAGAGACTCTTAGTGATGCAGTCATAAAAAACGTGGGCAGATCTTTGTTCTATAAAGCTAGGATCTGCACAAACCCATCTCTTGCAGCTATCCCAGATTCTACGGGAGGCCATTTAAGCTCACATTTTGAATCTAATCATTGCGATTAAAAGTTGGAATAAGTTATGAGCAATAAAAGGAGTAAATTATATCCAGTCTGAAAGTAGAACTAATTATAAAGCTGTTGCTTGATTAAGGTGTTTATACTGAAGAGTATTAAAGGGATTATTCTAAAGCTTTACATCCTGCAGCACAGAATTAATATGCAGGATTTAAACACTCAAATTAATTCAGGTGCAGCAAACAATTATACGGAATAGGAACACTCGACCCAGCTAATGGCCACACTGGTCCACCAAGCTAATTTATATTCATGTACTTATTGACCTCTCTGCATGTTCACAAATGGACTGCTCTAATGTTAATGCTAAGGCTCCATCGCACTGCCTCTAAGCACTGCAGATATTACTGAGAAGGAAAAGTGTACCTCTCTGCTAATATTTTGCACCAATAAAATATTTCCTGAAGGACAGATGTGGACCTCTTAGGTCTTCCTGTACACAGGGGGTCTACATGATGTTCTCAGATACATGAGCGAGTCATTGTCAGGGGAAAAGTCCCAGATTATGCAGCTGAGAGAAGGATTTATTGCAGAGGTTTCAAGCAGAATACAACAAAAGAACAAGATACACTAGAGACCATAAAACACTGCATTGGGGATGCTGTTGACAGAAGGAAAAATCAGAACGCGGAGGAAGAATCAGGTTTGTCTCTAGTGAGCCACTTCCTCTCCCTACGCACATCAAAGCAAACTAAAACATGAAAGCCAAATTGTAGTAGTGCAAGGATCCACTTAAAAATATGATCTGTGCAAAACCACACTGAAATGGGATCAGGTATATTTAATAACACTCCTCATACAAACATGTGACTTTGTGAAAAGATCTATTCAATACTGAGCTCAGAAACAAATTACGGGAAAAAATGCTGATTTTACTCATTTATATTGCAAAGATCAACTCTTCAGCAGTCACTATATGTAAGCATTATCAATCAATAAATAAATACCATTGAGACTGATTTTTATATAACACAGAATCACAGACTGTTTGAGACTGGAAGGGGCCTCTAGAGATCACCCGGTCCAACCCCCTGCTCCAGCAGGGACACCCAGAGCACGGGGTACAGGGCGGCATCCAGGCGGGTTTGGAAGATCTCCAGAGAAGGAGACTGCACAGCCTCTCTGGGCAGCCTGTGCCAGGGCTCTGGCACCCTCACAGGAAAGAGGTTCTTCCTCACATGGAGGCGGAACTGCCTGTGCTTCAACTTACATCCATTACCCCCTGTCCTGTCACCGGCCACCACAGAGAAGAGCCTGGCCCCATCCTCCCTACGGTCACCCCTCAGGTACTTGAACCTGTTGATCAAATCTCCTCTCAGCCTTCTTCACTCCAGACTAAATAGGCCCAGCTCACTTAATCTTTCTTCATATGACAAATACTCCAGTTCCTTAATCATCGTTGTGGCTCTCCACTGGACCCTCTCTAGAAGCTAAACGTCCGTTTTGTACTGGGGAGCGCAGAACTGCACACAGTACTCCAGGTGCAGCCTCCAGACTGACCACTAAAAGAAACTAATAAAACCCTACAGTTAACAAATAATGCCTAAATGAAAGTACAAAAGCTTTAAGCTAAAGAAATAATAAACTGCAAGCAGTATTTGTAATCCTGTTTAGTGCGAGTACTTGATGATGATACTAGTCCTAGATCAGGGCAAAGATGAGGTGCTGCAAAGGTAAGAGACCAGAAGAGGCCTTCTAGTAAATCTCCCAAAATCTGACCATTCTCTGAGAAGTGAGGCCAAGCAAGAATGCCACCCCCAAACTAAAAAAGTAATCCGTGCCCTTATGGAGAAAGAATGTCAGATAATACAATAAACCAGCATGACCTGGCTAGCTGGGTCACCACATGCTATCTTGATCTCATGCGTAAGTCCACAAGAAAAAAGAAACAAATACCCAGAGACTCCCAAAATCTTTCAGCTGATAAATGCAAATATTTAGTTCTGTCTCTACAATAGGATTTCTTACTTTTCAACAGTACCCAGAAAACCAATATGGAGAGTTGAAGAATTCTTCTGACTGTTCTAGGATGAAATGTGCCTGGCTAGCATCTCTGTTCCATGGTGGCTTCCGATCAGGAAAAATGTTTCTGATTGCAAGTCAGGGACAATTTAAACCTTTTACATTTTTTTTTACAAAACTTCCTTTTACATAAGGAAGCTCTCTCGGGAGATTCCTTATTCTTGGAAAGCATCTGCAAGCATTGGACCTCCCTCATCTTTACAATGAGTAGGTCCTTGTAGAATTGGGGTATGACACACAGTTCAAACCCAGTAGCAAAGTCACTTTTTAGCACACCTACATACATAGTAGTGAAAGGTTTTGCTCTTTTCAGCAGTTTCTCTGGGTGTGTGTAATATTTTGGATTCCCAGTTACTTCTACAACTTAGTTTGTGCCTGATGAGGATTTGGCCTCTGCCCACTTTCCCTGTTCCACATCCCAGTCACAAATGATTTCCTTACAGGGATTCAGCTCCTCACCCTCTGCAAGATTTGGTTCCCCCACCTCTCATCAGTTACACTTTGTGGCTCTTGAGCGTATGTGTTATCATTATGTAGAGTGCAGAACCCTGAAAACTGCTGAATTTAGCAAATGCTGCACAAAGCCAAATGAGGCAAACAGCTAAAGGTGGCAACCTCCAGATTATCTTTTTTTTTGCTGCCCTGTGTTGCTTACAGATATAGGGCAAGTACAAAATGAAATTCCCTTCAGAAGCCTCCTGTCAATTGTCTTTTGCATTCCCAAGGAGTAACAGCTCTGACAGTGCTTGTAATGATGCTGTTATTCTTCTGCCTGTTGTACTTTTCATTCCTGGTACCACACAGCCAACACTGTTCCCATTCTTTGTTTACGTATTCAAGGGTCAGTGTTGGAAGAGCAGGCTGCAGAGGATCATTATGAAAGGCACCCAATAAAAAGCCTTTCTCAGCCACACTGAGAATCAGAGAGCTTCTGGTAATATCCACAGCACAAACTGTTTTTATCACTCCATCAAAAAAAACACTTCCATTACATTTAAGGAGGGGTTGAGGGAGCTGGGTTTGCTTATCCTGCGGAAGTCTCGTTGCTGTCTTCAGCTACCTAAAGGGAAGTTTAAAAAGGCAGATGTCTCAGAGATGCAGGGCAAAACAATGAGAGGCAGCATTGACAAACTGTAGAAGCAGAACTAGATATAGTTAACTAAATAAAAAAGAAAACACATTTTCCCTGTGAGATAGGTTATGTGCTGGGACAAGCTGCTCAGGTAGGTTACAGAATCTGTGTCTTCAAAGATATTCAAACCCAGCTGGACAAGACCCTAAGGACATGATCTGAATACAACTCTGAGTCCTCCTGAGAGATGCATTTACAAAATAACCACATCTCGACAAGCAGAAATACAAATCTTCCCCATTAGGTACACTCCAGCAATGAAGATGCTGCAGTAATATGGGGTACCTGAATGCCTGCTCCTACTCTACTGGCAGTGTTAAACCAAACAAAAAACATCTCCTGAATCTCTAATACAGGTTTGACCAAACTGAGAGGAAATGCACTCTCTCCTCAAGTTCTGCTTCTTATTTAATCTCTCCCCTAGAACGTTTCAAGATTGCAAATTGCTTCAAAAATCCAGCTAGTACTAACGCAATCCCAGGAACTCAGTTCATCTCACCTGAAACAAATTTCATTTTGTCTGAATCACCATCTGTGTCTTACAGATTCAGTAGGATTTGGTAAAAATGAGACTATCTTCTTTGATAGCAGAGCCTGTGCAGAAGCCATACATAGTTGAGTCCCCTGATCAGTGAAGAAACTAGCATTCAGGAAGCTGGGATGCGAATTCAAAGACAGGAATTTAACATCAAGATTTTTCCTTGTATGCTTGTCAAGCACATTCAAGCAGCCCATAAGATGGCTTTGAAAGACCCACAAACTAGGAGATTTTATACTCATTCTGCAGATACATGCTGGAGTGCAGTGTACTATGACAACTTCCAAGAGGGAGATGGAGATTAGAAACCTGTCATGAGTGTCACAGCTCTCTTTGTATCACCGATAGAAAAGGATTCAGCAAACACCCAAGATCTCCCCGCACCAATTCCCACATTCCCCAGGAAATATGCAAAATTTTCTCGTTAATTGACAGCTCGAAGTGGCACGGTGTTTGACAGCTGGGAGCGTTCGAAGGATGAGGCTGGCATTGGAAAGATCTGTCAACAGGCTCAATCCAAGCAGAGGAATAGCCCACACATCTCTTTTTGTCTAGTCGGAAGCTCAGCACTTCACCCTGTAGTTATTTGGGGAAAATTTACAAGGGAAACTCCCACATTTGTCTTTCAAGGTGAATGCATAAGCCCACATAGCTCTGGAAAGACTTTTCTTCAGCTACTTTTAAGAATTTGTATGATACCTGAAACATCTTTTGTGTTTTCAGCCATATGAACAGTCTAGAGGTTTTTTCTTTTTATTTACTGTTTCCAGCCTACCTTTTTTTTCTTTTTTTTTCTTTTTTTTTAAAATTATATTCAAATGAATATATGGCTAGAATGCACTGCATTTCTGTCAGGGCAATACTGAAATATTTACATAGTCAAATTCATTACTTTCCTAAACCTGGTGAATACTGGTATTATTGAACTCACACTTTTATATGTTGCTCAAAAGTGAGGAGGAAGGATTTCCTTAAAGATCTCCATGGCTCCTTCCATACTGACTCTGAAAACATCCTTCCCTCATAAGGGTCTGTCAAGCTTCTTTTCCGCTGCTGTCCCCAAAACCTGAGCTATCAGCTGGCCCAAGCCCTGACTTCTGGTCTCACGCTTGATCTTATGTGATCTCACACAGAGAAAAACATTTTGCCCAACCTCACAGGCTTTATGTGCCTTCTACATTACTATAAGTTCTTGCACTGAGCTTATACCACTGCCATTACAGATCATTAATACATTCAGATGTAATGAGAAAGCGTTGTTACACCTTAAAGAGAGGTAACAATGACAGATGCTTCAACACCTATGTATGTTAAATGTCCCCCAAAAGACTTATTGGCAGACCTCTTTAAAATTCTTCTATAAATAATTTATTAACAGCTTTCCACCATGGAGTAAAGTAGCAGTGCATGAAAGGTTTTCTTTTCTCCACAGTTTTTATTTTCTGCTATTATTGCAAAAGATTCTTTGAAGACAGTGATAGCTTAAAACAAGAGCAGAGTAGTGCTGGTACAATCTTGCATTCACTGCTGGGAAATAAGAAGAATATAGACTATGTTGTAAGCAGAACAGTTTTAAATATTTAAAATTTTAGCTACGCTGTCACTCATAAACAGCACCTGATTTTTACTCATTTATTTATTTATTTATTAACAGCAAAGCTCCAGAAGAGAAAGATGTTTTTAATATGCAGTATTTAAAGCCTTTACAACCCTGGAAGAATGAAATATGCAAGAGAAAGAAGAAAAACCTTAAATAATTTTTAAAAACCCTACTGCAGAGGTACTCTTAAATATAAGGCTGCAAATTTCAGCGTTGTTTTCTCTACAGATTTATTTAGCATTTTGGAAAGATGTCTGTTGGATCTTAGTTGAAAAGCTGACATTCACAGTCTATCAATAAAAGCTCGGAATTCACTACATCCCTAGAAACCTCACCATACCTCCATGTAAACACTTGTCTTTGACTAGTGACCCTTTGACCTTATCTCAGAGCAAGGAAGTGGGCCAGTTGAAATGATTTTTGCATTGTGAACTCAATGGGCACTGAGATAAGTCAAACTGCTTTCAGATGGGAACACATTTTATCCTAAAGCTTTTACCAATGCCTTCTAGTAACTGTGATTGAAAAGAAACCAAACCTTTCAAAAGAGACACTTATTTTTTTATTTTTTTACTTTGTTTTTTATCTCATCTTATCTGCACAAAGATGTGTGTATGTACCCTCTCCAGTGCGTAAGTCTCACCATACAAGAGCTGTGCAAGGCTGGCTTTCCATTGCTTACAGATTTGCTATGAATGAGCTCCTAGAAAATGTACAGACAATTTTTACCTTTCTTTCCAAGTTTCAAAACTCAGAGATGGCTGTAACACCAACTTCTCACCTCTTGCAAAAAAAAAAAAAAAACACCCTAAGGAGCATAAATAGAAGAGGTTTTGCACAAATTTTATTTTACTGAATGTTTCACTAACTAGATCCTTCTGGGTACAGGAAATTGCACCCAAGATTTCAAAGCAAAGAAGTCCTAAGTTTCTCATTATTTTTATGGCAGCACAGAGTCAGTTCTGGATTTTGTAGAGATCAGGATCAAAACAACCAGGCACAGGCACTCTTGAAGCAGCCTACATACAGATGCACATTCAGTTCATAGTCTAGGGTGCCGCAGAGAGGTGCAAGCTGCCTCTAAAGCGTTGCTTCCTTTGCACCCTTTCTTGATAGAAGTGCCTGACATGAAGAAGGGAGGAAATGCCCTACAAAGTCACATCGAATCGCTGCTCTGCACAGTAACCCTTCTCCCACGGTGACCAACAGGAAATGCCTAAGGAGAAGCGTAAGAAACAGGGTTACTACACAACACAGCTAATCCAGAATCTCTCAGCTCCAGCATCTCCTGAGCCAAACATCACATCTCTGCATTTCATAGCTTTCACTAGTGTTTTTTTTTTTCATTTACTGTCTGACTTCTTTTGGAACCCATGGAAATGCCAAAGCATCCATGTAGCCTGTGGAAATAACTGTACACATTTGCTGAAAAAAATTCTCCTATGTTTATTTGGAATGTGATGTCATGAGATCCTCCACCTCTACCCCACTCCCTGAGCAGTGATTTTTCTAAGTTCACAAAGCCTTTTCAGTTTAATTGCTGTCATGTGGAAGCTATCTTATACCTTTGATGAAGCAACAAATAATTACTATGTAACATTAAAAATCTACAGTGGACACTTCTCCTCTTCCTGTGATTTTGTTCCACTTTCCTAGAACTAGCACTGCACATCATGTCTTACACAAACAGCATGAATTAGAAACAGATTTTCAAATACTTTCCATTACATTTAATAGATGTAAAAAAAAAAACAAAGAATATGCACCCAGTGAACTGCAGGAGGGCTGCGGCACAAAGCATGTTAGCTTGAAATCCCGCCAGTGCTCTTCACAGACCAAGCCAACACCATTAATAGTGATTACAGAGCTCTCTAGAGGCATAGCTTTCATCAGAGCTTTTCGTTCCCTAAAATTAATAGAGTGACAAAAAGGGACAAATTATTTTTCATTTTTCCCCCCTTTTTAGCACCTACCTGTCTCATAGGTAAATAGAAACCACTTTTGCCTATTATTGATTATGAATTAGTTTGTCATTATATTAATTAATCTTTTTGATGTCACAGTTGAGTCAGAATTACTTTAAATAGGCATATAAGGGACTTCTACGGAAAAAGTGTGAAAGCATATCCCATTAACTCACACAAGAAAATTCATGAGCATGCTGTTAAGCTTTAAAATTCATTTTAAAAGCAGATAGTTCAGGGAAGAATTACAATTGTTTTAATTTTTAGTAAATTATTCTAGGCAGCTTGAATCAAAAACTTGATATTTACATTTGATTTTGGTTTCAAAGGGCATGAATAGCACAGTCTAGACTTATTATACTTTGATATATAGTTACCATAGCAACATATGTAAATTATTAATCTTTGTATGTGAAATATCTCCAAAGGACAGATTACCTTTGTGTTAAAAATGCAGATAGGTTTAAATATTTCCCTGTGATGAAGTATAGTACTTAAAAATCAGCAAATGTAGGCAGGGAAATTAGGTCTCCTGAAATGTCTAGAAGGTGCCCCCAGAAATGAAAGTTAATCCGAAGCTAAAAATGAAATTAATAGTAACAACCACCTAAGCAATTATAGATAATATTTTAAATTGTTAAATACCATATCTTTGGGGCTCTGCCTAAGTCTCAAATGTCTAGAAAATGTCTCTCCTTTACTGTCGCACAAGCAGCATGCAGATATAAAGCACTGGGTGGGGAAACTAAATGAACAGATGCCGTCTTTTTAAGCAGCGCACTGCAAAGAGACCAGACCCTGCCTACCTGCACCACAAGGCAACACACTCCCTGCAAAGGAGGTGGCATCAAAATTCTTGTTAATCCTAGAGGGCAGATTTCTTAAATCACCACAGCGGCCTTCTGGAAGTTTTTTATGACATTATTGCATTACCCTATGTGGCCCCTTGTAAGAGCTGACTGCACATTTTAGCTCTAGCTATTGTCTTTCTTTTAGAAGACACATTTCTACAGAGAGCGCTGACAGTATCACAGGACTATAATAACAGACCGAAATGACCAAAAGACCTTCAAGGACATCACTACAGTTTGAGCCATTGCACTGAACACTGAAATGTTCAGGGAAAATTGCCAACACATATTGTTGTAAAATCAATCAAAGGAGCGATCAGTAGAAGAAAAAAAAAAAAAAGAGAGATGGTGATTCCATCTTTAGAAAGTCTCTATTATACAAACTTTGCTGAAAAGTAAGGAAGAAAGGTCCCAAGTTAAGGCACTTCCAGGAGCTACACAAAAATCGTGTTGTCACCCTGATATTTTGGGCAAACTGCAGGTTCAATATTCATTAGCAATATTGGTAGGTTTCATTTATTAGTAAAGGTGTTGGCTGGGAATAACAAAGAAATCTGATATAGTACCCTAGTCATATTTGACTATAGTTATAAAGTTGGTTCCTACTCAGTAACTTAGGAAATTAAAAACACTAAATCTAGGATTTTCTCCACTGGGACTTAATCCAGTCCAATTTACAACTTGAGGATTTATAAAGGCTTTTCTGAAAGAAATGGGAAAATGTCAGCTACAATTTCTTGCTAGACTTGCACTGAATCTATTAACCTTGCCCAGAGAATATAATGTTATCTCATTTACAATGTTATTGTGTATGATTTATGGTCACGGCATCAAATCTCAAACTAGGTTTTGTATTTTTTAAGTAAAATTTACATGTCTGTAATATAAATGATTTTTTCCTCATTCAGAGAAAAATGTTAGAAGGTGATTTACATTATTTCAACTTTATGGAAAATATATTACATGATGAGACGAGTGACAGGGAAGAGGGAGGGGGATTCACAATTTCTTCATTCCATCAACAAATACATGCAACTAGGCTAAGTTTCTGCAGTCTAATTAAATAATATGAAGCATGAAATACATTTGATTATTCTGAACACGCGTTGATATTGAGAGTGGTGAACATAAAGGGAGAAGATTTTTACACAGACTGGAGCAAAACACCCTGATAGATACAACTCCAGCATTCCATGTATCCTATATGTGTGTGTGTGTGTGTGTGTGTGTGTATACATATATATATATATATAATCCTTCTGGATTATCAATTTGTCCTGAGAACCACCACTGAATGAGAACTGCTCCTGAAGACCTATTGCTCCTCTCATACCTTCTGCAAACAGAAAGATGGGAAAGGAAAACATGTAGACGGCTCCCCACCACCATCAGGGTGAATGTATCCTGCATACCTGAGGGCACCTGCATAGCACAGGATGATGAAAGCCTTCTGCAATAACATGCGGGAAATGACCCTGCCTCTGAACGCCTTGGTAGCAAGCAGCACACATTTCACTTTGCTTTCCCTGGCATCCAGATTTATAACAGAACTCTTAATAGTGAATTCTCCACTCTAATGATTCAATCATCTTAGACAACATTTAACTTCAGACACTTCGTATTTAAATGAATACTTTGGGCTTTATAACTGCTGCTCTGAGAAACAGCAGTGTGGAGCCATGTTTGCTGCTCAGCAGTGACTTGACTACACACACCAACTGTTTTGTGCTTTAAAACACAAGTAAAAGTGTATTTTATAGGTAAGTGGTTTAATTCTACTACTGTGAACCTTGGAAAAGACTGAATCAAGAGCTTGAAATTAAGAAAGAATTGTTTTCATCTCAAGTATTAGGTGAAATATGACAGAGACAAAACCTCAGAGGCCATGTTTTGTCTCAGACTACCCACAGTGTTAACATTCATTTATTTTAAGGATTATTCCATGTTCCTTCAAGCAAAAGCATTACATTTTTCATAATCAGGCTCTTGAATATATGTAGGATTAGTGGAGCTTGCACTTGAGTCATTTGGAATTGTAAAGTACAGTAATTTGATTTACTGCAGACAGAGGACTGGCTTTGACTTCCATTTTTTGTTTCTCATTGCAGAACTAATAAAGTAGGTAAAATTTGGATTGAATTAGTTCATTTTTTCCAGACAGCTCAATATAGACTGCTGTCTGCCAATCAGTCACAGTATCATAAAGGACATAGTTTTTGTTGTTGTTGTTGTTTGTTTGTTTGTTTTTTGTTTTTAATATTACGAAAACAACAAGATTATCTCAGAGCATGTGTGTTTCCTGGTGCACTTGCATCTTCCTCCCACTAAACAGATGTGTGCATATATGCAGAAACACATGCCACCAAAATACACTGTAGAGAGCTGATATTTCCCATTCCACCATCAAAAGGACAAACATATATGATGATGCTCCTAGTTTATCTGGAAGCTTCTCCCATCTTGTCACATCTACTTAGCACAACAATCAATTTCTCCTCTGCAGTTAGGTAAACTCTGATTTTGATTTTTATTTCAATCAATATCCACATAATCTAAGAGCTGACAGATGTTAATAAATATCACCAAGCATATTCATAAAAAAAAAGAAGTCAGGATATCACAAATAATCATGCTTATGATCAGTAGAATAAGTGGTATCTTCAATCACTGATTGCCAAATTTTGAACTCTGTAGTATCACAATAGTCAAACTATTAGTTTGATGAGTAATAGTCATCAAACTATTCAATAATGAATACCCATGACTAACTAGAAAATCCAACCCTTCCTGAGGGCATGAGTTTCAGAAAAATACTTGAGTCTGCTGGCAATGTCTTCGCAGTGGGCAGAAGGGAATGATTTTGGTTGCAGTGGCATAACCACTTTTTTTTGTTCTTTCTCTTTCACTGAGGATCAAGCAAATTCATTTATAAGACTTAGAGCACCAGTTATTTTTATTCACTCAGTGCTCATCACCATGATCATCTTCTGCCAGCCTGTTATTTCATACACAATTTTATTGAGTGACAAGCAATTAAAATACTTGCTTTTTTACATGCATTTAAAATTTGAAAAACCACAAGTTTCAGTAAGTATTAGCACCTGCAATATGGAGTTATGATGACCCTGATAAAATACTGTGAGTAATGTCTGAGGTCTGAAAGATAAATTTCTAGTGAGTAATATTCAATAAAAGATATTTTAAAAATCTTCTTTTGTGAAATCTGAATGTGACAAAAATGTGGAAAATTAAGCCAAGTAATAGTTTTGAGAGCTCTTACTTGATGCATGAACTCAGACCTGAACATCAGTGTTTAATATCTCAAGATTTCACATATAAGTGTTCATCTTGCTAAATGAGAGACCAGGAAACAATTTAGCTCTCTGGAAAACACTGAGACCAGCCTATCCAGAATTGTCTATTTTAACTAATGTAAAACTAATAAATGAAGAAATAGTCTGACAAAGAATATCCTGTGGATCTGGTTGCTAAGATGGCCCAATGAAAATATCAAAGTCTGACAGTAACGCGCAGAGCAATTAGCAGCTCTGCCACAACCACTCAGACCTCCCAGCTCAAGGTCACCGCCGTGCTCCGAGCTGGTCCGCGTGCTCCTGCCTTCACCACAGGGACAGCAGCAGCCGTCTGCGGGGAGAACAACTGTGAAAATCCTCGCCCCGCTGCTTCACTTTGAAGAACGAACTGAGAGGAAGACGGCTGAAGACCAGCACTCACGGGTACACAGATCTAAACCTTCGGCTTTACCAATAACAGCTAGTCAGGATGTAGAATATAGAATAGATTTTGAGGTTTTAGCGCTTTTTTCATTCACACGTGCACTGTACATTGGAAGCAGATCATGTTCCAGTCATAATTTTGCTTTAGGTAAAGGTAAAAAATTGAGCTCATGTTTAAATTTAATGTCTAAAACCATTTAACTTGTATTGCTTCGACATCGTTTTTTCTTCTTCCTTATTTAAAAGCACGATACAGTGTTTCTTACTTGCTTGCCACACTTTACTTGCTAAATCCTGACCATCACCACTGATCTGCACTTTCACAGATTTCCTCCTTTTTTACTACTGATCATTTCTCAGAAAATGCTTGTTTGTTCTTCAGCAACTCTTTGTCCCGGTTTCATTTATCAGCACTCCCTAGGACACAGTGGGTATCCACATCACAGCCTTGTGATCCTAACTTTCAGCCTAATAAGCACAAGGTTGGAGGTTTCAGCTATTGCCGATGGTGAGAAAGAAGCTCTGTTGGGGAGATTTATCTTGGTTCCTACTCCAAACATTGGCCATAAACTCAGATGGTCCGAACACCCTCAAAATGATTTCTCTTATTTGGATTATCTGGGCTTTCGGATATTAGTGTCATACTGCTACTATCAAATAAAAGCAAATAAGCATTTGTATTTGCTGTTACCAAAATAATATCTGTCATAGTACACATTTGTCACAGAAAGGAAAAGCTTATCATTAAATTTTTGGCTAATAACTTGGCTTTCTTGATCTGCATAGGTATGGGAATAATATTCCTAGATCAATTTTTTTTTTCTATTTTAGTGTTTTCATAACAGTAAAACAAAACACAAAGTACTAAAACATAAGAGCATCTTATCAAATATGAAAAAAATCACAGTTTTACTCAGCATAAGATTATGTGAAAATTATGTTCTCCATTTGGAACTGCTGCTTTTGCCCATACAAAAATAGCATCAAAGTGCTATACTTTTGACAACTCTTTTTTATACTGTAATCATGACACACGTTTCTAGAGCTCTCTTTAATTATTGACTTGGCAATCTTTCCTTTGTAATTCTAAAATGAAACAGCAAAATCCCCAACTGCACTGAATGGGAATATCCAGAGTACTTTTTGTCTGATTATCACATTTGAATATTTACCATCATGGATTTTGAGGACACATCAGTTTCACATAGCTCTTAGGCAAATAAAAAAAATAGACCAAGGAGATTTTCACATGTTTTTCACTGCTTTCCACCCACCATACTCAAAAATGCATTTCATCATAGATAAAATGGTGAAATAGGGGTATAGCTTATCTGTTTTGCCCCTGTTGCCTCTATGGAATTTCTTCAAGTGCGTTATCTGGCCAGCCTATTTTCTCAGTATCAGCAACTACAGTGATAGTTTCCATGATGATAACAGAAGATCACCCCAAATCCCGGCTGGAACTCTCACTCTGTCCAGTGGAAAGTACATTTTCCAATGCACATTTTCATATTTTGATATCGTGCTAATAATTTTTCCCTTACTTCTCGCCAACAGCCACGTACCAATTGTCAGTCCTGATTATTCTCTAAGCAATTTTTGCTTACAGAATGTATTTTATTCCGTCCTCCTTTCTCCAAATGGTAACATCATGTTTACCTGCCTTTAAATTAGCTCCATCTTATCAATCTCTCTTTAAAATGTTTTCTTTACATGAGATGTTTTAGAGTATGCTCTAAAACAAATTAAAAGAAAAGAGGACTATGAACCACCAAAAACCTTTGCACAAGCTTCTTCTCTCTCATCTAGTTTCCTTGTTCAGATATAAAATTCTGTAAAACCTGCAGATTAAAAAGCTGGGAGCTAGATTTACAAGCATTTAAGTTCTGAAAATGCGTTTTATTTAAGACGAAACTTAGAGAACTAGAAGGATGAGGATAGGAGACACTAATAACCTCTCCATTTCTGCTCTTCACCACCATACACCACGGCAGGGAAGCTGCAGATCTATTCAAAACCCAGGAAACTTTCCAAAATTCCAGTTTCAGACTACAGGCCTTTACATGCCCTTACCAAGCACATGCAACCTCATATATTCACTTGGCAGCGCTCTGTCCCCAGCGAGTAAGTATTTCCTCTGATTGGGGGAGAGGGACTTTCTGCTCCAATCATCAAAACAAACCAAAAAAAAAAAAAAAAAAGTCTGTTCAATCTACCTACAGGTCAGCTGAGATTTTCAGCATTTCTCATGTAATGCCATTTGCAACTCATATACTAGATGCTCCTGTGCTTATGAGCCTTGCAGATCCAGCTTTCCCCACTGATGGCCAAGTCCTACTCAAAGCACAGCTGTCACTTCCAGCTTAATGCAAAAATAAAACCTATGTTACCTCCCACACTTGTTTCCTTTCTGTAATTGCTGTAACCATGAGACTCTCATGCAAAAAATGGCAGACCCCAAATTTAATTATCGCTTCAGTGTGAGGAATTACAAAACCAGTAAGTGCCCATATGCCCAGGTGATTGTCTTAATAACCAGAGTATGCTATTAAAGCTATAATACTTTGCAGACAATGATGCAAAATTCATGGAAGTGGAGAGAGAGAGGAAACACAAGAAAAATGCTCGATTCAACAGAGTGGGTATAAAGGCAGTTTGCTGAGAAAAGGGTGTCCCGAATTGTTGTCTGCCTTCCCAAAACAGCTTGCAATTTTGTATTGAAAAGCTACAGTAAAAAGCATACTGAGTGACCTGATATTGCTTTTTTTCTTCTCTCCTTGCCCTGAAAAGAATTCTCCAAAGACAGTAAAAAGAAAGAATACGGGCACTGTTACAACAGAATCAGCCCGTGTGTACAAGGTAAGTTCTATAACCAATATCTCTTAAATCTTGTGTCTGCAGTGTAAGTTCACGTTTAATTTTTATATTTCACTTGGATCCCTTTTTAATAATGCAAACTGGCAGGGTAAAAGTTGAGAAAAGAAAATCAGAAATGAATTTCTTAAGGATTTAGAAAGACTTTTACATCAGCATATTTTCAGAATAATTCCATGGAGGTTGGACTTTTCAGCAATATCAGTTAGACTGATATATCAGTTACTTACATTCAGAACTTAGACCTTAGCTTGTGGAGGCCATTTCCCCTCAAAAATTAGCAAAGCCTGGCAGATATATGCTTTTCCATTTATAGGAAAATGCTGAGATTCTGTCCACCCCTTAAGTTGGTTGAAATTACTTCAAATAAAACAGCTAATCCTGATGCAGATGTTGGCCTCTGTTCTTTGCTTCCAGTAAATTCGTATGCAAGCTCCTAAAAACCTCATCCCACGAGACTGAAGGTGTCT
Source organism: Crypturellus tataupa (assembly GCA_034781795.1). Taxonomy (NCBI): domain Eukaryota; kingdom Metazoa; phylum Chordata; class Aves; order Tinamiformes; family Tinamidae; genus Crypturellus; species Crypturellus tataupa. The sequence goes on from JAWLRI010000674.1 coordinate 237,309, forward strand.
TCTCTTTCAAAATAACAGGACTTGCCAAAATGAGTCTTCTGTTACAAAATGCGTACATAAATAAGCAGAATGTAAGGCAACTGATGTGCATAAACTACAATTAACAACAGAAGGAATAAATTACACATTGAACCTCCTCATATGTAACCAATAGGGAGCTGTCTGTCTACATTAATTTTTACACGTTTCAGCTAAATCCAAGATGCTAATGCAAAAGCTGCTATGAAAGGTTATGTATTTTTGTCATTTCCTGGAGGACTTGGGTTGCGGACACAAATGGATAATCAACATTGATTTGTAGGTAGGAGGTGCACAGCAACAAAACTGCCCCTTACTTTGTTGCAGAGTGGTTATTAAAACATTATTTTGCTAAATTGTTCCTATGCATTTAGTATTGGACATATAATTTGATGCAAACCTCAAACATAAAATGGGTGATTCATGCAACCAGCTTCATGTCACATCATGCTGTTGTAATGGATTATTCTTTTAATTACTGTATTTTTTCCTATAAGATTAAATATTGCAAGTAAGCAATATAACACATTGCAGATAAGCACCTTTACTAGTACTCCTCCCAATTTGATTTTCTACTGATGAGATTTTTCCCAGGAAAATGAACCTTAATCAATATGGAACTTATAAATAGATGGTCTGTTTGGCAACCTGCAGATCAGACAACTAGAAAGACCAAATCAAAATCATTCCAATTTTGCAAGTATCAAGCTTTTTAGAAAAACCTTTTCCAACATCTAAATCATGAAATGTTTTTGATAAGACTCTGAAATGCTCTGCAGAATTGATATTTAAAAACTTAAGAGTGTCCTCTTTTTCCACAAGACCTAAAACCAACTAGTTTTCTTCCCTGCAGGGAAAAAAAAAAAAAAAAAGAAGAGAAAAAGTGAGGTTACAAAGTAATTTACTTAAGTATTGTATAAAACCATGGGGTGCTTCTAAGTTTTTTGTTTGTTTTAACGAAAATTTCAACCTAGAATACTAATATTCCTTGACACAAATGTCAATGCATGGAAATTTATTTGCAAAGAAAGGATTTCTCCCACAACTTGAAATTGTTTGCAAGTTAAGCCTTCATTTGAGAATTTGCTTTCACTGTCTTTGTTCACTTTTCCTTTTTGTGGAAATAGAGCATTGTGCATGTATATATACATATGTATACATTTTATGTGCATGATGTGCATATTTATATGTGTGTACAAACACACGTCTATATATATCTTTTCTCCCCCGAGTACTGGCAGCCAAAAGTAGGCACTTGAGGTCATCACTAAAAATTCAGATAGATAAAATTATAAACACACATTAGCAACAGGACAACATAATGCCAAAAATACAGTTTTCTGTGCCAAACAGCTGGAAATTTTTGACCTCCATCACACTGCACAGCATCTGAGAAACCATCCGCTGTGTTTTCCCTGAGACCATACAAACTAACAGAGCCAAATACATCTCCTGTTTTCACCCAAGCTCCTGGAATTTGACAGAGAAAATCGACTTTAATAGCACAAAGGTAAACAATGTGAACCCTTTCTACAGTATTGCTCACTCATGCAGGATGTGGCTCTACTCCATTACGAAAAAAAAGAAAAATGGAGAAAAACCATCCTCTATCAGTTTAACACTAAGGTTCATATAATTTGAAAACCCTTGGTCCTGTACACTACAATAAAATGATATATATATATATATATATATATAAAAAAAATGGTTTAGACACCTTAAATGGCAGACATGTCATTACAGCAGTACTGAATGGCAATGCATGTCATTAAAAGAAGTCATAGTATGACATGTCTTTCAATTATTTGGATGCACTGGAAATAAATACTGCAGGAATTTCTTTTTAATGGTGTAAAACTAATGGCATGTCAATCAAAGCCACTGGAATGTCACATAAATGTAAGGCAAAAAAGTAAATCGCAGCACTCTGTGTGGTGTGTCTCCTCCCTCTGTTAAAAAAAATTGGCATCACTTACAGTGTAACACGAAAACAAGGCAACCTGGCAATCAAATTCCTGTATCTGTCTAAATGCAAAAGAGGAGGTTTATATAAATCTTAATGCACACAGATTATGCAGCAGTTTAAAGACAGCTAAAAAGTCACCTTGGTGCATGGCAGGAGGTGCTCGCAAGCTCCTAGCCTGACTAGAAATGCGTGAGTTAATAGGCCAATGTGTAGGACATAGATTAAGAATCTGTCTATGTCTTACTCCTCACTATGTGTGAATTGAGACAACAATTGAATAACAATATTTGATAAATGCTTAAATTTTAACCACAATGGAAGGGGCATGAGGCATTTCATAAGGCTTCCTATCTAGCTGGGGTGAATGGTCCTTGGCTACACTTCAAGCCATCATTGTCTTTGCATTGTTCATTAATGCTTCTTAAATGCCTTAATCATTGTTTTTTCTATACTGAAATATTTTTAACTAGAACATTCTGCTTGCAGTGCAATAAATTCCAGTTAAGCCCAACCAATCAGGATATTTTCTGGGGAAACCAGAAAATAAATGCATGCCTTAGTCTCATGTCAAAGCCTAGAACAAAAAGCAACAGGATGATGAAGAGGGAGA